>VMDR010011390.1:0-28564 GCA_007922815.1 Macrotus californicus | reverse complement strand
CAGAATTAAAGCAGGCAGGAACATTTATGTGCCCCAAAACAGCATTAAAATATAGAAAGCAAAAATTTTAAGGCCATCAAGTTTTTTTTTTTAAAGGAATGATTACCTTTAACCTGTAGGAGAACTAATAATTTGATATTTATTTTAAAATGTTAGTTCCAAAAATAATTCTTCAAATACATAAGGCCAAGCAGTAAAACTAATGAAACAGGCACACACAAAATATCAGCTAACATTCTGCATTAAAGCTCAGGACTCCATTTAAAATTTATTTTGGTAATGGAATGTAGTTAAACCTACATGCTATCAATTTAACCATTTCCCCCCCACTGACACACTTTAATAACATGTATGAGGTCTTATCGATGTCCTGTTCCTGCGCTTTCAGCATCTCATTTATATGCAAATTCTCTCCTGTGCAACTTACTCTCTGGCAAATGCTTACCAGCGAATTGAGTGTCTCTGTAATTATGTCCCATCCCTGCCTTCCCTGTTTGTTTCTTATGTCACTATAGAGTCCCTGCTTCGTGTTCCAGTTAAGAATTACAGGGTGGCTATAACAGCAATTTTTCTTATGAACGCTGAGCTGCTCTACCTCCCTCCCACCCTTTAACTTGTTACCCACTTACCCGAACTTTCTAAACCCAGCATGTGACACTTGCTACTTCTTCCTTCTACATGTTTCCTTCTGTTATTTATTTCCGAACTAGAAGTCTTTGGTTTTAACAGAGATAAGTTATTCAACTAACTAGTTTAGCTCTTTCTCTCTCCTCCCCTCGATTTGATTTATGTGACACTGAAATAGAGGGTAGAATTACTTTGTACACACGTGCATGTTTGGGGCTGCGCAGTGAGGTGGGGAAATCCAATGAAAATCTCACATGGATGGTCATGCCAGGAACACATATTATGCTTATAGGTTTACATATAAATAAAAACACAATGTGTATACCTGCCTTTACACATATGTATAAAGTGTGTGTTTGTGGAGAGAGGAAGATAGAGACTATGTGTTCTGGAACAATAATACCTATGTTTGAACTCTAGATCTTTCATAAGTTATCTGTGTGACCTTGGGCCATTTCTTAAACATCTGTGCTTCATTGTCCTCATTGTTAATCTAAGGATAAAGATGACATCTATCTCTCAGGGTTCTTGTGAGGTTTTAATAAATTAATACATAAAAAGTGCTTCTCAGTGCATGTCTGCATTTGGTAAATGTCAGCTATTTTTATTACCACATATAATAAACTACAGATATATAAGATATGTATATATAATATTGGGTTGGCCAAGAAGTCTGTTTAATAAAATAAAAGACATGTATTTCATTTTCACCAATAACTTTATTGATTTGGATATTTTGAGTATGTTGGCTATCTCCCACATGGTATACTGTTGATTGTTCTCAGTTAATGTCTCGATTTGATCACTATCAACTTCAACCAGTCCACCGGACCATGGAGCATCATCCAGAAAGAAATGGCTGGCACAAAAGTTCGCAAACCACTTTTGACACATTTGATCATTCACAGCACCTTCTCCATACACTACACAAATCTTTCTTTGTGTTTCATTTGCATTTTTACCTTTCTTGAAATAACAAAGCATAATATGCCAAAAATGTTGCATGTTTTCTTCCATCTTCAATATTAAAATCCCTACACAAAAATTCACCAATTTTGATAAGTTTTTTTTTAAAAAATGCACCCTGATATGACAGCTATCACAATATAATCTAACAAAATTGTTTCAAACGAAGTTAAAGACAACTAAGCGCTACTACATCCCTCTTGTGGAAAAAACTGAACTTTTTGGCCACCCAGTAGATATTGCTTAGATTAGAGCCCTATTCACTCAACTAAAACTCCTTCCTAGCACCTGATGAGTGCCTGGTGCTCTCAGATGTGCACCCATGACCCTGCAAAGTCCTCCAGAGGGAGGACTCAATGGGCCTTCTCCCCCAGTTCCTATCCTCCATACCTAACTTAGCACCAGAATAGGCTACCAACACCCACTCTGTTTAGAAATGATGACAAAGGCCCTGGTCAGCACTAACCAGTTCTTCCTCACCCATTACCAACTTAGCTGTTCCCTGTGCCAAACAGGGAATTGCTGGGTTCTCAAAGCATTTCTTTATCTCAGCTGCAATGGTGAGACTCATTCATGTGGCCCCTCAGTGTCCAGCAAGTACAGCCAATATGGGCTTGTGTCTAGTCCTGGCAGACAGGACAAGCCTGATTTCTAGCAGCATCACTCTTGTGAAGGGCTTTGCAGTTCATGACTTGCTTTGGTAATTGCCCTGTTTCTGTGAGGGAATACATATCATTCATCCCATGTTATAGGTGAGAAAATTGAAAGTCTGAGATATTTACAACTTGCTGGTGGTCACACAGCATGACAAGAGTAATAAATGACCAAACTTGGGCTCCAAATCAGTTTTACCCGACTGCAGTGTAATAAACTTTTCATTCATCTACTCACTCAACAAATATTTATTAAGGGCCTACTATGTACCAGGTCATGCAGAGACAGGCATGGATGGGGCTGGCACTAACTCTAACTCACAAAGAAGATGCTAAGTCATTGAATGTAATTATGTGTGGTAGGTGCTGTAGCAGAGGAAGTACATTTATTAGCCATTGTGCCACATATTTTGCCAGAGCTGGAAATAAGTTTAAACAAATGCATCTGTACCCACCCCTGCCTCAGGAACCTACTGCTACTCACACTCCATGTCTGCCTTCTCATCTGTCCACCATTCCCTCTGGGCAGGGCCATCTGTGTGGGGCACATGGGGTGCTCACTGACAGGAGCACGGGCAGGCTCCTCTGAGTGGCCCCAGTCAGGGCTGGGACAACCAAGAATTCATGCAAAAGCATATGACCAGGTGCAGCCCAGAGTGTTCAGAAACCTGCTAGTGGTGGGTCACTGCTGGCTGAGCGGTGGGATGTGAGGGGGGGAAGAAAGTGGAGATCACATGACTGGGCTGTTGGCAGAGGTCCACGCATAAACAGCAGGCAGAAAATACATGCTTTGAACTTCTGTTACATTTTGCCTTATTGAGAGTGGCTCTCCTTGGTATGAAATTTAAGAATTTTATGAGGAATTTGTCAGAATAGTAAGGCAAACAAATAGCTATAGTAATATTTCCCACCACTTACTACTTATTGCGTCCTTTACATATAGGCTGTTGTTTAATTTTTACAATCACTCTGTAAGGTGGGTATCACATAGATGAAGAAGCTGAAGTTACGTGATGTGCCCAAGGGAAGACAGCTAGTAGATGGTAGAGGCAGAATTCAAGCCCAGGTCTTTCTGACATCAGAGCCTCTTAACCACCAAATCGCCCCCCAGTACCATCCAGCATGGAGGCCATGGCTTCGGTGGCAGCTGACACATGGAATGAATTCTGCCTAAGAGTGATAAGGCAGGGTTTTTAGCATCCATAAGGATTTGCCAGACAGCCAGTGGAAGTCAAGGCACCCCCAGTGGGGAAACAGCATGGGAAAAGACAGAGTGGCCAAAGTAGCCTGGGTGTTCAGAAAATCATCAATGGTGTGGTATCGTTGAGTGCTGAGGAGGGAAGTAATGAGCATGATGAGAGATGATGTTGGAAAAACAGAGGTTCCTGTATCCAAGCACATCATCTGCCCAGGGATGTAAATTGGGGGTTTTCTTATCCCCAGTGGATATGGAGATAAGGCATGGGGAGCCACTGCAGGGTATAAGGACTAGGACTTTGGTGAAGGTATGCAATGTTATCATTTTTGCAGTCTCTTACAAAGACAATTTAGAGGCATTTTGGAAAATACTCTGGAGGTTGTCACCTGAGAGATGAGTTTGGAGACCACATATGTCTCTTTTTCTGATCATGCACCCTCCTCAGTAAAGATGTCTTCACAACATATTCCCAATAGGTGTATGATCGTTCACAAATGATCGCAATAAAATTGTATTCTTATGTGACGTGCGTTAAGATGTGCACAAAAAGTAAACACTGAAAATATGACATAAAAATAAATGTGAGTTTTGGGACCAGATGGAAGTGGTAGTTGTATATAATATTGTGAATATATTCAATGCAACTGAATTATACATTTTTAAATGGTTAATGGTTAACTTTGTTATGTAAATCTTCAAATCAATAAAAATAAGCAAGTAAGCATGAGTAGATGTTCAAGTCTTCTTCCATAACTTGGTGCATTTTTTTCCAGGCCTTGTGTGCTCATGCCCCTTTGTGGACTAGGCAGTGATGATGAGGCCTGGAGTCAGGGCCTGGCTGTGGGGAAGGAGACAAGAGAAAGGACTGGAGGTATAGTTTAAGAAGTAAAATTGACAGGGCTTGGTGATTGCAGGTTGAGAAGTACACAGGACAGGGGAGAAGGCAGGAAGCCTTTTCATTTCTGGTAGGGATACAGGAGAAAGAAAGGTTTTTCCCCTTGCCTCAGACCTGTGCAGCCAATACTGTAGTAATTTCTCAGTGATTGGCATAGGGTTGGGTGGGACTGTTCCTACGTATGTCCAGACATGCATCCATCCTGAGGATACAGGTGGTTGGCCCTGTTTGGATGAGGATAACTGAGGGTCAAACCTGAAGGAGCCATATCAGCCAATGGCAAAGAAAGAGGTCAGAAGGAGTAAAACTCAGAGTGAGAAATGAAGAGCAAGTTAGGAACAAGGCAGGAAGGATTTCACAGGCCACATGGAAAGTGGAATAGAAGAAGAATTATAGACCAGAGCTTCATTTTGCCCATTTAAACCTTAATGCCTGTGGGGGGAGCAGCAGAGACTTGTTAAGTTTAGACATGGGCTTGGGAAGTAGCATGTAAAGAGCAGAAAAGGCCAATGTGGAGAACATGAGCCACTAGACTGAGAATGGAGACTGAGAAACACAAAAGTAAGAAGTTGGCAGAGGAATGAAAGCCTGACATTGAGAGAGATTTACCCCACCAAACCCAGGGAAACGTGGAGTCATGGGGGCCAAAGAGGAAGCTCCTAAGGAAAGAAATAGTCATTGGTGTCAAACACTACAGGGGATAAATAAGACAGGATTTGAAAATATGTCCATTGGTAAGCTCCCTGGTGACATTAGTGAAAGCAATTCCAGAGATGAAGGGCTAGAGGGAAAGGATGTGGGGTGAGAAACTTTACTGCTATGAGTTAACTAGTGAATGGAGATGGAGCATTTGAAACCCTTCCAACAGAGCAGCCTTGGTTCATCTGACTCCTCATTAATGCGTTTTCTGCTCTCTTAGTTCATCTCTGTCCTAGAAAGTTCTAGAAGATAGTACCACACAGAGGCTTTTGGTTCTGGTCTCTGGGATGTCTAGGCAATTAGGGAATGAGCAAAGTTTTGGACAAATAAGTATGCATTTAAATCAGCATATTTGATGATAAAATATCTTTAAGGGGTTCTTTTAAGGAGTCTGCAGAGAGTTAGGGAGAGACACAGCCATAGAGAACCTCTTCCTTGGCTTTCATGACCACATTCTTCTGGTTTGAGTCAGGTGGTCCCCAGAATGGGGCCCAGGCTCCTGCTTCCAGCTTCTAGTAGACGTTGTCCTTCAGTGGGTGAGAGGAGGCCAGCTGAGTGTCTGGTGGGGAAATGCCATTGGTTGGTTTAGTCATTCGCCTCCACACTTTCACATCCTCTAGCAACACCTGCACACTTGAGTCCTGACCACACACACTCTTCCTGTTTATGAGAGAGTGCCATTCAGAAAGCCACCAGTGAGAAGGGAGTGCCACACTCAGTCTCAGAAGAAAGAAGTTGAACAACGTATTTGGGAGAAAAAGAAAACGAGTGTGTGAGCTGAGAGGTAAGATCAAACCAGAGAGCATCTGGGCCCCTGGGCTGTCTTGGGTGGGAAAGAAGTGACCCTTACTATATACCCGTTGAGGGGCATCAGGAGTAGCCTGGCCTGTGCTCCTCAGGGTTGGGCAACCAGGAGCTCACCAATCTGCTCCATGGGGATAATCCAGCCTCTGGTGAATGGCTGGGCACACTGCAGAGGCAGACTTGGAATGTGATCAAAAAGTTCCAGAATTCATGTGGCCTAACATGTAATGAAACAATGAAATAGGTATGAACATGTTCACACACACTGAAGATGGTAGCTGGGCCTGTGGGCCTTAGGAAAGGCATATCTGACACTCATTTAGGCCATTCACTACACCTCAAAAAGAACCCAAGACAGGGCCACAGAGTGGACCCCAGAGCGTGATCTCACATAGGCCTGGGCACAAGAATGAGAGAGTATGTGTGGTTCACTCTAAGGACACCACCACTCCTGCAGAAACAACTCAGAACACATGCCTTCTTTACCATCAGGGCTAACAGCACTATCTCCATATTCCTTAGACAGCATGTACATATGCCTGTGTGCACATACATATATACAATAAGCACATGTATCATCTAATACAAAATAGCAACAGTCACCATGTTAGTGAAACCACAGAACTAATGATGTGATGAAGAATATTTTTCCTAACATGTGAATTTCTTGTTATTCAAGTCTTACATATGCAAAGGTGAAATTATGTTTAGATAAGCGTTCCATAATCCCTTTTACTCACAAGGTTGAAAGGTCCACGAGATGAAAACTGTTCAGTTAGTCTGGGACCTGATCTTGCAACAAGAACATCTGAAGGCCAAATGTTAACTAACACCCACAGCAGCAAGGAAAGGGAGTAAACTCTGTGAGTCTTGGGTATACACACTTAATAACCAAATTTTTTTTAAAATTAACTCTGCTTTTATCTAAAGCATTGTTGCCCTTGGTGCAGTGTTGAGAAAGGCACCTTCCACTAATCAAAGCTGTGAAGATTTCCCCTCTCACTGGTGAGCTGAGATTATTGCAGTGAAGATAGCACAAGCATTCACTATTCTAAGGTTTTGGGTTTGTGTCTGTCAACTCTCTGCCCTTGCTTTGGATGTTGTCTGTCCTTAGTATTTAGTTAGTCCATACATATTTTAATTTACTTTGAATCTTTAAAATGCGAAAAAAATGTGTTGCTCCTTTGCCAGACTTCTGGGTTCAAGTTCCAACTCCTATACTCACTAGGGCTTTGGGCAAGTTCACTACACCTCTCAGTATCAGGGTTCTGCATCTGTGACATGGGTACAATACTAGTCTCTACCTCCTAGGTAAGGGTGAGAGCTGTGAAGTGCTTGGTCTGGTACATTGAAAGGGCTCAATAAGGGTTAGTGGCCATTATTGTGATTGTTATTAGTATTGTTATCACCACGTTTTGTGCAATGGAGCTGCCAGGCTTGAAGAGAAATGGTAGGAAGGTGGGGCACGTTGAGGCTGGCAAGAGGCAGCACTCCTTCAATAAATCCCTTTCTTTTCCATGCCTCGGTTTCTTCATCGGTGAAGTGGGTATAATAACCTTTCCTAGATACTTGACAGCGCCTTATGAGATTCCAGTGAGGCTACTTGTGTAAGAAAAAAATGCTGAAAGTGACTTTCAGTAATGGCAAGTTAAAAGAAAAGTATAAATGATCTTGGTTCTTAATGATACATCATTAAATAGGATTTCACTTACTCTTTTAAATGGCTTCTTCGCACTCTCTGGTAATGGTATTCCATAATTTATTTAGCTAAGCCTATATCTGGAAAATTAATTTATTTCCATTTTTTAATATTCCAAATCAAACAGCGCTGACTGTTCTACAATTCCTTTTAGTGTAATCATCCTATCAGTTCTTTTAATTTTGCAAACCTGATAAGGAAATGGTGTCATCTCATTTTTGTTTACATTGTCTTTTCTTTGATTATGAGCGAATTGACTCCAGAGTTTTAAACTGTAGCTTTGCAAAAAGCTAGAAATATTATGCCTCATCCAGAAACAGCCCAAACACATGTTCCTTTTAAAGTGAAGAAGCACCATTTTTCTCACGATTAAAATACAAGCAGGTATTTGCATACAAATACAAACCTATTAAAAAGCACCTTGCAGAAACATTCCTCTTTATAGCTTTTATTGGTGCTAAAAATGGGGTTATAATGAATACAAGACAACTAGACTCCCGCAATAACTAATAAACATGACAATTTGATTTATTGCTGTTCCTCAGCTATAGCCTGTTGACAGATTTTTCTTTATGGAAAAATTACCATGGTTTAAATCTCTATCATATGGCACTTAATTCAATCAACAATATGTTACCAATTAGATCCTGGTTAAACTACCTTCAGCCAGCAGACCACGGAACATGTTAAGTAGGATGACAATCAGATAACTAGCAAAATGCTCTGTGGCAGCTTTCTCGGGAACAATGGGCAGCGCTGAGATAATGGATAGTAAAGAGAGAAAGGAAAAACAGAGCATTTACTTTTCCCCATCCTGAAAAAAGAAAATGTTTCAAGTTCTCCTAGAAGCATACAAAGAGTTTGTGTATGAGCTGATAGTTGTATAAGTTGATATTTGCTAACCCTTTCTATCCCTCCATCCTCTTGACCCCTTTGGTGATAAATTTGCAAACTGAAAGGCATTTTGTTCCCAAATCCTCTCTAATGTGACACTGTATATTGAAGTATTTTTCTAAATTTGCTGTTTGTATTTTTCCAATTTGCAATGCGCAACTTTAACTTGGCCTCCCACTGAGTCATGTGTTTTACAATTTCACCTTTCCCCCAAGCCCTGGGTAACGGCCACTGTAAGAAAGAACGCTTGTTAAATGGGATGAAGCGCTTTTCTTAATTTTCCCCTTGGAATCTCGCTGCGTCGGACAGTGTTACTGTTGCAAGAGAGAGAAACCCAATTGAGCTGTGTTGAACCAAAAGGCAATCATTTGGAACTATTTTGGGGGTTGAGCAAGCAAGGGGATCCAAAAGTCAGGCAGCCAGAACCAGTAAGAACCCCATTAAAAACCAGTTATGGAAGCATAAGCACAGTCCGGGCCACATAATGTGGCCTCCACTGTAACACACATGATCTCAATTATCCCCACATTGGGTCATCACTTATATAAAACATGGAATCCCAGGAAGAAGGGAGAGAGTGATAAGCTGCATCCAGGTCACGTTCCTGTCTCCAGGGAAAGGTCAGATCCATCCTTTTGACTTCAGGCCCTATCTCCCAAAGCTATGCACAGGGAGGCATTCCCAAAAAGAAGACTGGAGTGGTAATAGGAAGGAATGGTTGGTTGGAAGGTGACAGCAAAAAGGACAAATGTCTTCCACACGGTTACTGCACGGCAGTCTCTGGGTAGAGGCTGGTTAGTTACAAACACGAGAAATCAGCCATTGGTTGTCTGCCTAGATAGGTGCACACCAGGGAGCGTTAGGAGACTGACACCCCATTGCTTCCTGCAGCCTCATCCTGGTCACTTTACTTCTTCAGCTGAGAGTGGAGGATGACCAAAGAATTTTCTTAAGAACCTTGGCAATGATCTGGAACTTCCTTCTAAATCAAAGTAGTAAATACCATTCCCCTGGCTCCTACGATGTCCAGCACTTGACAGTAATTTTCTGGGTCCCCACCACAGCCCTGCCTGTCGATACATTACACTCCGTCTACACATGGAGAACAGAGGCTCTCAACTGTTAAGTGACCTGCCCAAGTGCATATAGTTAGATGTGGGGTTCAAACCCAGGCTGTCCAACCCTAAAGCCTTCCACATGAACCTGCCTTGGGGTGATCCTCAGTGCAGGCTGTGCAGCAGCAGCACATGTGTTATTACTTTAGCAAAACCCCTTTTCCTCCAGGACACCGCATGTATGCGTGTGCTCAGGCGCTCATAACCAGGAAGAATGCTGAGAGGAAAGTTGTGGAAAAACATCCCATATGTTATAACTTTGCCTGGTCTGTCCCTGTTTCTAAATACCATGACAATATTTTTTGAAGCAAAGATCAAAGGACATGTGGTCTGACTCATGGGTTAACAAAGGGAAAAAATATTTGAAATAGGGAATTTCTGGGACAATTTGAGAAGTGTGGCTACAATCGTTCCCAGAGCACCTGGAAATCATGGAGTTCTCTGGGAAACACTTTGAAATGCTGACATACTCAATCCCACTCTCCAAACTAGCATTTTATCAGCAGAAATTAGGGCAGCCTTATAGACTGGCTATATGATTCCATAGCTGTGCAATCTCTTGCCTGTGAAAATAACAAAGGTGTTGAAATATGTTTGCATCACCTGTGAAATCATTAGAATTACTAAGAGAATTTTTTATAGAAAAATAGATTTCTTATGGCAAAAATAGCCAGTAAGACAATGCAATGGGAAAAAAGAAATATGATTCACCAACGCCACTAAAATTTAAATACCTAGAAAAGAACTTAAAAGAAAACTCATGAGACCCATATATTTTTTAAAAATCCACTTAGAGATGTAAAACATAAATGGAAACATACACCATGTGGAGAGTAGATAAGCAGACAATATTAACTCTCACCAAACCAATTCGTATGCAAAAATATATATAAAATAAAATTTCCAATGCATTTCAGGAGGAAGGGGACTTAATAAAATTCCAATCTAAAACTCTGGTGAATTTTAAATGAGAATAACCAGGAAATTTTTGTGAAAAGGAAGAAAAGGGGACAGGGGTGGGGTTGCACAGAGCTTGCTTCGTCAAGTATGAAAGTTTCAGTGGCTGTGTAGTTCCAGATGGATAAACAGGTCAATGGGAGAGAAGAGAAAGTAAGTGTGCACATGTTCACACATATGCCAATTTAGCATATGATAAAAGCACCTTTTTGAACCAGTGATTCCAAGAGTGAAGACAGTAATACCAAGAATGGTCAGTCCTCATCTGACTTGGTTCTTCAGAAGATCTGACACAGTTACTCACACCATCCTCGCCGGAACATCTTCCTTCTCTCTCTCCAGAACACTATTCTCTTATTTCTCTTCCTATCTCACTGGCTGCTCCTTCTCAGTCTCCTTTCCAGGTTCCTCCTCTACTTCTTCTACATTTCTACATGGCAGAGTGCCCGAGCTCAGTCCTCCAACTTCTCTGCTCTGTCCCCAGGAGACCTGGTCCAATCTGACCATTGAAACACCAGTGATGTCCAAACTTACATTTTCCAGCCCTGGACTCTTTTCTGACCAGACACCCAACTGTCCAATGACACTCAGCATCACTATTTGAATGCATGTTCAGCCTCATAACCTTGACATGTCCAAAGCAAAATTCCTGACTTCCTTAACTCCAACCCTGGCTTCCTGTAACTTTCTCACCTGTCAGTAAAGGTCTCCTTCATTTTTCCATTGTCAGGCCAGCACCCTGAAGCCATCCTTTACTCCTTTGTTTCACTTCCCACAGCTAATCCATCAGCAAATCCCATCCATGTGACTTCTGAAATACATTCAGAATTGAATCTCTTCCCCCAACGTCTGCTTCAACCTCCCTGTCTCTTACCTGCTCTGCAACTTGGTCTCCTCTCCACACTCCCTTTCTTCACTCTTGTTCTGTTCTTAGCATAGAGCCAGAGGAATTCTTGTAAAACTTAAGTCAGATCATATGATTGCTTAAAACCTTCCAATAGCCTCTTTCCTCACTGTTTCAATTATCTACTGCTGCATAACCAACTGCCCCAAAACATGGTGGCTTAAAACAATCTTCCCGCTCTACTCACCACGGTCAGGGAGCAGGGAAGTTGGGTATTGGCTGGGCTGGAGGACTCCTGCCAGGAGAGCTTCTTCTCTCACATGCCTGGTGCCTGGGGGTCCTTGGCTTCTCTCTCCCTTCATGTGGTGTCTGATCCTCCAGGGCTCTCATGTGGCAGTCTCAGGGTCTTTGCACTCTTTCCATTATGACTGTCTTCGAAGAGGCTGGAAGAGGAAGGTGCCAGACTAGTTAGGAACTACTCTCAAAACTGGCATAGCATTCTTTCTGCCATAATTTATTGTCCAAAGCAGTCACTGAGTCTGCTCAGATTCAAATAGGTCAAGAGATAAACTCCATCTTCTGATGGGGGCACAGCTGTCACATTGCAAAGAGTACATGGAATATTGCTATGGTCATCTATGGGAAATGCCATCCACTCCACTCACCCAGTGCCATAATCCAAAGTCCTTACCATGACCTGTCAGGTCCTACATGATCTGACTCCTGACCTCTCCTAGTACCCTCTCCCCTAATTTGTGGTAGTGCTTCAGCTAGAAAGGAGTCTCTGTCATTCTTCAAACACACCAAGCATAATCTCACTGCATGGTCCAGCATCTGCTGTGCCTTCCGCCTGGAATGCCCATCCCTTGGTGAACAGGTCACCTCTCATTTTCTTCAGTTCTCTACCCAAATGTCACCATTTAAGAGAGGCCTTCCCTGACCTTGTATAAGACACATTCCAGCCCCTCCTTGTCCCCTGCATTTAGCACCACCTGATATATGACATTTAATTGCCATGATCTCCCTCTATCCCCAGGACCGAGACAAATGCCTGCTTGTCGTAGGTTCTGGATAAAAACTTGCTGAATGAATGAATGACTGGATGCATAACTTTTCAGTAAATGATGTTGGCACACTTTCTAACTGTTGAGGTGGTGAGGAGAAGAATAAAATTAAATTGCATCCCCAATACATTAAACCAAAATAAGTTCTAGAAGGATTTTAATGTAGTATAATGAAGCTTGAAATTTACTAGAGAAAATTCAAGTAAAAATTAAATAATCTTGGGGTGAAAAAGTTTTGTGATCTTAGTTCTTAGTACTAAATAAATGAAGCATAAATGAAAATAAGGGTAGATTTGACTCCGTTAAAAACACCACACAACAAATAAAAAGATGAACAGCAAATTTAGAAAAATATTTCAATGTACAATGAACTCACACTACCCTTAATATATAAAGAAGCATGTCAAATCAATTCAGAAAAGAAAAAAATACAAATGCCCCCTAAGCATTCAGGAAGAAAAATCCCACAGCTATTTGTTGGTGGGCGAGGTACTCAGATCTGTTCTGTAACAGAACAGGGTCAATGGGGAATGCACGTACCTTTCTGAGAGCAGTGTCTGGTATATAATGGGTGCTTAGCAATCATTGGCTTGTAACATTATTATTATTGTCTTGTAATGCCATGCATGATACATAGGTGGAACTTTTAAATGTTTATCCGTTACTTCATCCATTCCTTCATTCCCTGGGGTGCATGTGCTACCCCTCCTCAGAGGCAGCATTCTGCTTTCTTCCCCTGCAGGAGCTCTTTAATTCTTGAGAAATCTATTTGAAAAGGTTGTCTCCCCCAGGAAAACTCCATTTATATCATATCAACAATACTAACTTGGAAAGTCGTACTCATTTGAGTAGTTTCAGGGCTGAGAAAGCACTGTGTAACACACTGAACCAGCACTTCCTCAGTCGGTGAAAAAAAACAGTAAAGTATGACCCAGGAGCAGTAGGCTGCTCTGTTCTTAAAGGAAAAGGGATGTTGGAGAACCGGAATTCTGAGTCCATTTTGTTTGTTTGTTTGTTTTTCAAATAGCATATTTACAATCTGGGGTCTAGAGAAACCCTTGGGCTGAAAACTTTGCTGGGGAATTTCTGGCCATTCATTTTATGAGTCTATTATTCAATCTTTATTGTTGGCTGGCCTGCAATTTTCTTTTTGTAGTTTAGGAGATGCTTGACAATCTTTATTTAGAAATAAAGAGTGAGTGGTTGACCTTCTCAGCTGGCAAATGCCCCTCTGTCATCGCAACCGAAATTTGAAACTGCCCCTTTGGTGTGTGGCTCTTTCACATACAGGGCAATGATTTGTGTAGACAGTGACTTGCACAGGGGCACACTGCTGAGTGTGTGGGGAGGAAATAAAATCCAGCCCACACTCCATTCACCAGAAGGAAAGGATACCTTTTCTGTAATTCACAAGGGCACCAGCATCTCACCAAGCCCTGAGCCCCCAGGGCTGCACCCTTCAGAGCAGATGTCTTATGCATGTACACAGGACAGGCCTGGGTGATGGGAGTGCCTGGTGCAGCAGAGATCTTTGGGGCATGGGAGGTGGGAACAGGACACTGCATGGAGCCTTGCCTAGAGAGCAGTTTGGGGCACATCATTTTTAGGAAGAATGACACCTGCAAACTGAGAATCGAGCTATAGATTCCATTAATCCTAAATATATTGATGAACTTCTAGAAACTTATTTGTGCCCCTTACCCAAACTGGGAGGCTACTACTATCTTAATTGTGCTACATGCTTTGAACTAATACAGAACCACTCAAAGTGTGACATAGAATATACCTTTCCTAAGACAGGGATCCTGCCAGTGACACTTGGCCATGACACACCTCCTTTACATGGACAGTGCCATTGTATGAGGCAGAACCACACTGAAGCAAAGAGCAAGTGCTTTGATGAGTATTGGACCTCGACTCAAATCCCAGCTGTGCCTGCTCATATAAAATGATATTAATGATCATTCATCCAGTACTTCCTGTGCACCAGGCAATAGAGCTATTTCACTGTGGGCAAATTACTTTTCTCTCTGAGTCTCATTTTACTCTTCAGTTAAAATAGGGATAATAATAGATCTCGGTTGTTGTGAGGATTTAGTGTGGTTGTATGTAATGTATGCAGAGTGCCTGGAACATACTAAACACTCAGTAAAAAGTAGCTATTTTTTATTATTTAGACACTGGACCTGCATCAACTTTAACATGCCAATTACTAGAAGAATGAACAAATTAGACATTCTGGGAAGAGGGTTAATTCCTCAATTGGTGGAGCATTTTGTGAACCACAATAGTAATTTTCTAAATGGCTCTGAGTAACCTGGAAAAGAGCGTGCGTGTCGGACAGGCCTTGTTGGTTTTCTGAAGAGTAAATTGCCCATTGGATTGGCCAGATCATTTCTTGCTCATAATGTGGATTGTGTGTGTGTGTGTGTGTGTGTGTGTTGTGTGTGGTTATAGTTATAGGATGTTTGTGAGGAAAAACTACTAGGCTGATGTTTTTGCCTAAAGAGCCAGTCTTTGTCTTGACTAAGGTGTCGAATATATGATTTAGAGTTTATTATGTTCAGCTGATATTTTTTACATTAAGGAGCATCAATCCAGAGTAATTGGCAAGTGGGTACACATTCAAATGATATGATGATACCCCTACCATTTTTTCTATGACTCTGGAGGAAAAACTCATTAGAGATTTTTGTTTCAGAATCGCATCAAAATAGACACTATGGTTTAGTTAAGTGGTTGCTGCTGTTACGCTGTTAAGTTTGTCGATGGTGACAATGTAGCTGAAATCAGGAAGACTCTAACCCGTGAGCTGTGGACCTGCATTCTGCCCAGCTTCTCCCCTCAGTGCCACTGCCTGCACATGCCTGGCTGGACTTAGTGGATGAGCAGCTTGGGTTAACAAAGGCGACAGATGGACTGGAGGTGCCTGACCATAGCCCTGACCCCTGACCCCACTCCCTCCCTGTGTACTCCAGAAACGTGCCATAGGCGGGATACACAAATTAAATCTCTCAGTGTTGAGACCTTAGAGGTCATCTATTCCAACCTTTCTCTTCTTTTCCAGCATGTTTTGACTGAGGAATCATCAGTTCTGTTTAACCATTTCTGGCCAACAGAAATCTCACATCCCGTTAGTATAGCCATTCCTTTTTTAGAGAGTTCTAATTAGTTGGAAGTCCTTCATTTCAAACCAAAATCAGCCTCTTGGTAATTTTGACCCTTATTTCCCATTTTGCCTTCTGGTGTCACAATGAATAAATATAAGAATATGAGATTGATTTAGACACAGATTATAATTCTCTGTATTCAGAGCATTCTCTGGGCCAAGTAACAATAGCCAACAATTTTATTAATCTCTACTGGCATAGGTTGAAAGAGGCAGACTGGAAAACTCATCACTTAAACTCTGAAATTAACCTTGGAGTGGGTCACTCTGATCATTCTTGACCAACCACAAGAAAGCATCAGAAGTCTCCTGAGAGTTTTTCTTGTGAGAATGGGTGAGGGAGGGAGGAAAGACAAGGAGAGAGGGAGAAGGGGAGGGGGAGGAGAGAGAGAGAATAAGAACTAGGGGTGGTATTGTTCACACCTATTATAAAGGAGCTCCAGTTGAGAAAGGAAACTAGCAAGAGAGGGTCAAAGATCCACCTGCTCCATAGTTCACTGTTTTCTGACTAACGCCAACTCCTATGTGAGAATGTCATCGAGCATTCTCCACGTCTCTGGGTAACTCATCAGCATCTAGCTGGAGCAGAAATCTCCTTGGAGTTGCTCTTCTTAGGCTTTGCTAATTCAGGCATCCATCCAGAGCAATGTGTAGCAGGGGTGTCAAGGACTGGTGGAAACTCTGAGGTCAGGCAAAGTAGGGCCTGAGGTCAGGGAGTCAGCAAGAAGTACCCTCCAGGAATCAAACCTGCCCAGGTGGTCTGGCTCTACCACCCAGCAACCCTGTGACCCTGGACATGTGTCCTTAACCTTTTCAAACCAGGTGTTCCTTACCTATTAAAAGGGAATAACCACCAATAGCATCCCACCCATGTCAGAGCAATGATGTTAGAATCAGATGAGACGATGGAAGTAGATGACAATGAGCATTCAGCTGAAATGACAGACAAAGGGAGTGGTACTGAACATTCTGATTAAAACGGGACAAACGCAGGTCAGTAGTCCTGGATTTTCTGAAGAGGTGCATCACAGGCACTAAACACCTGGGTGCATCATTTACTTTTTCTGTGACTACATGAACTGTGACTGCAGACCTACCTCCTAGAAATGAGGGGACAAGGCACTGCTGGGCCACCTCCCGGGATTGCCAACAATATTCCTGCAACCTCACAGAGCAGCCTGACAGCTCATTGAAGCAAATTTATATGCTTCAGCACTGTTTTCATCTTAGACTTTAAACAACTTTAATTAATAATACCCTCCTTCCTCAGTGTGTCAACACAACTCCACCTTTTCATTTTGAAAGAACTTAAATAAATATAGAAATAAAATATTCAATTATTGGAACCAGAAATGAGAAAATATAATTGATTTGAGAGGCTTTTGCTACAAAAATTCCCTGGGGCCACTGACTACATTTTATTAAAAAATATCACACACTTCTATTTCTACATTTCTTATGTAATAATTTTGAGTTTCTCAGGGGGAAAATAGTATTATTGAAGGAAAAATAATTATGACAAGTGTTAAAGATTAGTGAGCCGGATTCCCCTGGTGTGCAACCAACATCCTGGGAGGAAGTTAAGTGCCTTCGAAAGCGACACGCACTCTCCTCATTGAGTAAATTACTGTTTCGACGCACTAACGAGGACCCTAGTGGATTGGAAGAGTTCATCCGGCTTCCCAGAGCACCAGGCTAATCCCTATGCAGCCTTTGTGCTTTGTGAGAATCTGGATTTGGGTTCATCCACATCTATTTTGGTCTTCTAAGAATAGGTCCTTCTTCACGGTAGAGCCCATGTCTTTCCAATTATCATTGGCATCTGGCCCGGTCCCGTACTCCTGAGAGCCCAGTAAACACTTCTCTGGCTTCTTGATTAGAACAAGCTTTGCCACCAATCAATGCCTAAATTGTCCTGATAATGTTTTTCTACATCCATACTAAAACAGCACCGCAACTTCCCGACAAACACGAATACTTTGCTGCTCAGGAAATCCAGCCATTTCCCCCAACATTCTCAGCACATTTCATTCAACTTATGCCTTAAGTATACAATGTATGCAGTAAGTTGACCATATTCTACTCTGCTACCTAATACGTAACATTTTCCTTTTCCGGGGTAGCTCCAAGTTATTAGATACTGAAAATCAAATCCAAAAGCCCAAAACAGCTCTGGCTGGGTAGCTCAGTTGGTTAGAGTTTTGTCCCAACATGCCAAGGTTGTGGGTTTGATCCCTGATCAGGGCACGAACAAGAATGAACCAATGAGTACATGAGCAGGTTGAACAGCAAATTAATGTCTCTCTCTCTCTCTCTCAAGAAAAAAAAAATCAAAAGCCCAGTACATTCCTTATTTGTCAAGTACAGAGCTATTTGGAAGCTCTGGTCCCAAGTACATGCACAAAGCAGGAGTACCTGGCCTCGCTGGTGGTAATGAGGTACAGACAAATCATAAGCCTCATGTCGCATTTCTTCAGCATTGTCAGTGTGGCCTTGCCTTCTTTACCAGGCTCTCACAGAGCTTTCCTCCTGCACCCCACTCTGCCCCAGCTTTCTGGATCTCCTTCCTACCCGAAGTCTTCACATGTGTTCTCTCGACCTGGAACAAACACTCTGTTCCCTCACCTGGCTGGTTCTTCCTTCAGGTTTCATCCTACTTGTCACTTCCCCAAGGAAATCACTACTACCCACAGCACGCTCCATTTTTCAGTGCACTCTCACAATTTTAATTTTTTTCATCAAAATAACACCTTCATCTAGGAACCATTCAATGTTAGGAAGAGATAGCCTCACTCCCAGTACCATGCCCCAGGGTCAACTTTGTTTTGCTCACCATTTATCAAGCAGGGGTGAAAGCACCATTCTAAGCACTAGGGATAATTGTGCAGCAAATGAAACAGACAAGGACTCTGTTCTACGAGATCATTTCCATTTTCAATTCTTCTGCTCGTGCCTCCATATAGACAACATGCCTATAACTCTATTTTTTATTAGAGTTACAGAATAGAGAACCCCGAAATAAACTCAAGTCTCTGTGGTCAATTAATATTTGACAAAAGGGACAGAAACATAAAATGGAATAAAAATAGCCTCTTCAACAAATGGTGTTGGGAGAGCTGGACACCTACATGCAAAAAAATGACAGTTGATCACCAACTTACACCATACACAAAAATAAACTCAAGATAAATAAAAGACTCAAATATAAGTTGGGACACCATAAAAGTCCTAGAGGAGAAGATAGGCAGGAAAATCTCAGATATTCTACACAGCGTTATTTTCACCGATATGTCTCCTAGAGCAAGGGACATACAGGAAAGAATAAACAAGTGGGACTTCACCAAAATAAAAAGCTTCTGTATGGCTAAAGAAAACATCAGCAAGATGAAAAGGGAACCACTATATCAGAAAATATATTTGCCAATGATATCTCCAACAATGGTTCGATCTCCAAAATATATAAAGAACTCACACAATTCCACTCCAGGAAGACAAAAAAATCCAATTAAAAATGGACAGAGGACCTGAAAAGACACTTCTCCAAGGAGGACCTACAGGGACATATGAAAGGATGCTCAGCATCACTAGCCATCAGAGAGATGCAAATTAAAACCACAAGGAGATACCACTTCACACTGGTCAGAATGGCCATCATAAACAAATCAGCAAACAATAAGTGCTGGTGAGGTTGTGGAGAAAAGGGGACCCTAGTATATTGTTGGTAGGAATGCAGACTGGTGCAGCCACTGTGGAAAACAATATGGGATTTCCTAAGAGAACTAAAACCAGAACTGCCTTTTGACCCAGCAATTTCACTTCTAGGATTATATCCTAAGAGCCCTGAAACACCAATCCAAAAGAACCTATGCACCCCAATGTTCATAGCAGCACAATTTACAATAGCCAAGTGCTGAAAGCAGCCTAGGTGCCCATCAGTAAATGAGTGGATAAAAAACTGCGATACATTTATGTGATGGAATACTACGCAGCAGAAAGAAAGAAGGAGATCCTACCCTTTGCGACAGCATGGATGGAACTGGAGAGCATTATGTTAAGTGAAATAAGCCAGGCGGTGAAAGACAAATACCATGTGATCTCACCTATAGGTGGAACCTAATCAACAAAACAAACAAGCAAGCAACATAGAACCAGAGACATTGAAATTAAGAACAAATTGACAGTGACCAGAGGGGAGGGGGGAGAGAAATAAGGTGGGAAAGAAGGGAAAGGGTCATCAATGAACATGTATAAAGGACCCATGGACAAAGCCAAAGGTGGGTAGGATTGAGGGTGGGAGGTGGGGGTAGGTGGGGCAGGAGAAAGTGGTGGTGGGAGAGGGGAGACAATCATATTCAAACACCAATAAAAACATAAATAACTATTTTTTAAAAAAATTTATTGATTGATTGATTTTAGAGAGAGGGGAAGGGAGGGAGAAAGAGAGTGAGAGAAACATTGATGTGAGAAGAAAATATCTATTAGCTGCCTCTTATAAGCACCCCGACTGGGATCGAACCTGCAGCCCAGGCATGTGCCCTGACCAGGAATCTAACTTGCCACCCTTCGCTCTGTGGGATGATGCCAAACCAATGCAGCCACACTGGTCAGGGCCCTATAACTCTATTTTTTTTTAATGTATCAATAAAATAAATTACTTACTGTCTCCTCAATAAGAAAGGTGGGATTTAGCTTAATACTACCATCTTTATCCTCCCAGAATCCTGAACATTCTCAGCATCTGACATCTATATTATTATCTTTGGTCTTCCTGTATTTATATTTGCAACTTAAAGTATTGCACTAAAACTACATTTCTCAATTCATTAACTTTTAATAATATTCTATCTCTGATTCTTCACTTTAAGAGAGATAGTAACCAGAGGAGTGGTGGGACTGGATAACAGGGGAAAGGAGGAAGAGTTGTCAAGGAACATGTATAAAAGACACATGGACAAAGCCAAAGGTGTGTAGGATCGAGGGTGGAAGGTGGGGATGGCTGGGGTGCGGGGTAGTGGGGGGAGGAAATGGAGACAATTGTACTTGAACAACAATTTTTTAAAAAGAGAGAGCCCTGGCTGGTGTGGCTCAGTGGATTGAGCTCTGGTCTGTGAATCAAAGGGTCACTGGTTTAATTCCCAGTGAGGGTACATGCCTGGGTTGCAAGCCAGGTCCCCAGTAGAGGCTGTGCAAGAAGTAATCACACATTGATGTTTCTCTCCCTCTCTCTCTCCCTTCACCTCTCTCTAAAAATAAATAAATAAAAATAATAAATAAATAAATAGAATCTTTAAAAGAGAGAAAATAAAAAATTATAAAAATAAAATTAATTTTATACTGGCAAAAAAAAAGAGAGTTAAAGTTATTGGTGCCCCTGCCATTTTCTCCACTTTCCATGTCCTGTTTTGTCAGATAAACATTTACTCTACATTTTGTTCTGAAATTGCAAGTCTCCATGATTCATCTACAGATTGACAAAGTCATGTGTCAGGAATATATTCTTTTTTTTTTCAATTTAAAAAATTATTTATTTATTTATTTTTAGAGAGAGGGGAAGGGAGGGAGAAAGAGAGGGAGAGAAACATCAATGTGTGGTTGCCTCTCACATGGCAACCCAGCCCCTAACGCAGGCATGTACCCTGACCAGGAATCGAACCAGCGACCCTTTGATTCTCAGCCCATGCTCTATCCACTGAACTACACCAGTCAGGGCAGGTGTATGCTCTTTTTAATACGTCTACTATCATAGTCCCTGGGCCAATCAAGAAAGGATATTTCCAGTATCAGGATTCAGAAAAATTTCTCTTTGTTTTTATCCTTCAATATTGCCACATTTTAGTTTGCTTCATATATGAATTATAATTTTATTATACATTCAGCTTCATTATACATTCTTCTACCCTACCACTGATCCCTGGATTTTCCAACAGATTTTGTTGTTTTTCTTGCATTATTCCCTTTGTGATTAATTTTCCCAACTCTGTCTTGTCTATTAAGTTCCCCTTTTCTGATAGAGATCCCTCACCCTCAGTTTCTCCCCAACATCCTCCTGCTCCAGTTTGTCCTGGCTGCCCTCTAAGCCAGCTATGCAATTGTCATGCTGTAAATTTTTTCCACTGCTATCAGGAGTCTGGACTGTAACCACACATTACTAGACTCCAGAAACTCCTTATTCTACTCTTTTGTTCTTCTGGAGTATATCTTCAAGTACTTTAAAGGAAAAGATGTATGGGAGGTAAATTTTTTGAGATCTTCCTCTCTGAAAATATCATATTATGCCCACATGCATGATTGATATCTATCTGGGGATAAAAGTCTCTGGAAGTTTCTTCCTTTCCTTGGTATTCTGAATCAAAGATGTATTTAGATATGACTCTTTTTTCATTCATTGTCCTGTGCACTCAGGAAGCTCTTTTAATTCTGAAGAATTTTTGTCCTTCAGTTTTGGACATTTTTTTGATAATTTTTTTCTCTAGCCCTGTATGACCACCTCCTAAACTGATCTTCTTTAGATTGATCTCTTTCTATTTCTTTATCTTTTTCCCTCTATATTCTGACAGTGTCAGGAGAATGAATCTTCAGGTTTATTTCTAATCCTTCCTTAATTAAAATGTTTTTCAAGCAGTCTCATTTTTCTTAATCTGGAAGCATTCTCCTTTTTCTCTAATTGTTTGTTTTTCTTAGCATTTGTTCTAATTTTAAGGATGTAATATTTTCTCTACCCCCCACCCCCGGCATATTAATTAGAGTGCTTTTAATGTTGTGTTTTGTTCCTTAATTGTGCTTTGTTTCTTTCTGGGTCAGTTTTTGTTTCTTTTGGATTTTCTTTTTCATGTTGCAGTTTTCCTTGTCTGCATGGTGATCCTTAGTTTTACATTTCCATTTAAGACAGAGAATTAAGTTGCTGTATGCATGTCATGTGTTTATTGTCCATAGGTGTCTTTTCTGGTGGATATCCGTCCTTCAGAACTGCGGAATGGGGCATGTCTGCTAGGAAACTTTGCTTTAGGGTAGAAATCCTGAAGATTCCTAAATGTGAAAATGAGGAAGGCTTTATTCCAGCACTCCAACGTGATCCATGTCATTTTACATAGAGGGGATGGAAGCTCAGAGACTTGCTGATAGTTAAATAGCTAGTAAGTGATGAAGCCAAAATTTGAACCGCTTTGCCTGATGAACACATTTTCATTCCACAAAACCAAATAAGCTGCAAAACAAAGTGAGTAATAGCGTTATATGAAAAATTAACTTTTTTTGTAAATACACAAACCATATAGTTCAAGCTTCCATTTTCATATCTTTAGCAGTACACCAGGGATTCTGCACTTTTCCACCCATGTAAAAAGCCATTTTTTCCTTTTAAGCAATTAATCTACTCTCTGCTATTGAAGAAAATGAGATAATTAAATTTTACACTAAGAAGGCATCTAAGCAGAATTAAGTTTCAGAGAATAATTTTTCTCACAATTGGGCAGGCCATGAGATGGTAGAAATTTTAAAAATTATTATTAGGGCCATCCATGCTGTCACAAATGGTGACTTCACTTATATGTGAAATCTGAAGAAAAAATTAATGAACAGAATAGATGCAGACTCATAGATCATGAGAACAGACTGATGATGGTTGTCGGAGGGGAGAGGGACTGGGGGGCTGGGTGAGGAAGGTAGTTACAGATTGGTAGTCACAAAATAGTCCAAGAGATGTAAAGTACAGCATATGGAATAAAGAAAAATAAAAATGAAATAAAAATGATTTTAGTAGATATTAAGAAAGCCACATTCTTTTCAATTCTGAGGTTTTGTTCTGATTCTGAAGGTCACAGCTACTTCACTTTTCAAAAATTCATGTTTAAAAAAAACTGTTGATAACTAATACTTTTGTTACTAGAAAATTACTTCTAAAAATTCAAAAGTAAGCATTTATTGATCATCTAGTATATACCAAACACTATGAAATGAAACATTGGTTTCTGAATTCAACATTTCCCATACCTTCCTGGAAGATGAGAATAGATTTTCCATAAAAAATGCATTCCAAGGTCAAACAAATTTGATCAGATCTGGGTTATACGAAGTTAGTTTTCCTTTGCTGTTGGTCTTCTCAGAGCCTTTTCCTGCTAATACTCATTGTGACTATCTAACAGATTTACAATTTGGAAAATGCACATTTAGGGAAACATTCGAGAAAATTCCCATTCTGAGAGACACTGACTTCCTAAAGAGCCACTCCACTTTCCTCTCCAGAGACGTGACCTCTTGCTCACGCTTGGACCATGTCTCCCAGCCATGCAGCTTCTCATTCCAGAGTCACATTCGGTTTTTTGCTTTGGGTTGGGGAACTTTCACTTTAAAACCACCTGCCCCACATCCTTGAATAATGTGCTGTATTTTAATGTCTTGATTTCCTCATCTACAAAACGTTGATACACAGGCCTATTAGGCTTTAGTGAGAAATAAAAAAGAAAAACGACAGCCTCCATATTACATGACTATGATAATAAAACACTTGAAATAAAATGCCTGCTTTTGGGGAAGTATCTCACGATCTTCCCTCAGCCTATAGTAAACACCACCACATTGCAGCAGACAGAAGTAGAAAAAGACTCAGGCTCTACGACAGTCACAATGTGTGCCAATAAGAAAAGGTTATAGGATTTCAGTTGCGTAAACATGAAGAAGGGCAGCTGTATGAATTTCCCAATTTGTTGCAAAATATCATGTGTGTGCTATTAATTTGACTGATGCCTCCTCCATCTGCCATCTTGTCAAGTTCAGTTTATGGCACCAAGGCCCATGCATTTGCCTCACTGAGAACTTCAAAGTCATCCTCACCTCTTTGCATGTGCTTTCCTCTCTGATTTGAACTAATGCCTTCTCCATCGCTAAAATTCATCCCTTAAGATCCAACCCAAAGCCTTGACCAGCTCAGACACTTTCTAAACATTTAAATGTATCCCCCAACAAGCATTTGTTTAGTATAAAGTATGCTGAGCATTATCCAGCATTGCTGACTGGCAGTATACAGTGCAAATACATGGGGACTCCATTTATATATTGTCACTGTGGGAGGCCACTGCTGTAGGCTATATGAACATTCGTTCTTTGTCATCATCATCCTTGGAAGTGGTATTTTAGACCATGTCACCTATTGTAAACCTTGACACTAGCAATCCCTGAATGTCTTTCTATGCTTATACTGGTCAGATTAGGTTAAAAGGCCAACATGAAGTGAAAGACTACTCAGTCTCATGATAATTTCCTGTAGCTATATCTTGTCTCAAAAAGTTAAGGGTAAATTTATTTTCTTCCCTCAGATAAGTGAGTGTCCTCAGAACTGTTTGTATAAATGTAGTCCTCGCCCTTTTGGCTTTAGGTTTGTCTAAGAAGGCAAGGCAGAAGGACCACTACGTAACTTACCAAATTTTATTCCTACTACAAGTTCATTTCACCTCCATAAAAATCCTCAAGTGCAATGATTTCTGTGGAAAGCCTGAGGTTGGACTCTTAGAATCTTTAATGGGGGTAAACTCTGTACCATGATGTATCCAGTCAGTGATTCCTGTGGAAACACCTGTTACAATTGAGCCTAGAAGGTTAA
Source organism: Macrotus californicus (assembly GCA_007922815.1). Classification (NCBI taxonomy): domain Eukaryota; kingdom Metazoa; phylum Chordata; class Mammalia; order Chiroptera; family Phyllostomidae; genus Macrotus; species Macrotus californicus. The sequence continues at coordinate 3,385 of VMDR010011390.1, read as the reverse complement.
TTCTGCACAGGCTTGCAGGAGTGTTACCTTTCGTTTTGTCAAATTTAATAGTTCTCTAGGAAGCTTCTCAAGAATTGCTAATGCCTAGTCTTATGGATCATCTAGTAAACATCATCATTTACATGACAAAATGATATCCCTTTGCTCCTCACCCTGTTCTGACAGGTTGTTTTTTGATGTTTGCTAACCTATGCGTTTTAATTAGATTCTCAGGCTCTATTCTTATCAGGGTTGTTTTGAAAGCACGGTCTATTCCATTCTAACAGAGCACTTCTGTAGAATAGCCACAGACCTATTAATTTGCTGGACATTCCTTCACAACTTCACACTGGCATCCCCCATACTAAAACGATAGTCCTAGTTTCTCAATCTAATGTTCCACACGGAGAGCACACAGAGCCTGGGAAAGGCTGACATGAACCCTGTAGCTGGTGTGTGGCCTCAGGTTAAATACATTACCTCTGTAAACCAGTCCCTCCCCATAAAACAGGGTTAACGATAGTGTCCACCTCATTTGGTTGTTATGTGAATCAAATGAGAGCATGTGTGCACATTGCTTGCCACATTGTAAACACACAATACTTGTTAGCAACTATTAAATCACAATTGGCTATTGTTAAACCCTCTCATTGTTTCACAAAGTCTTCCAAGAATAACATAACATTGTTTGCTACTTTTATTGACTTTTCACCAGGTTTTGAAGCTGGGGTCAAGACTAGGTTAGGAATTAAGCAGCATGAGGTCAATGAAGACTCCTAGTTATTGATGTTTAAATGAACATGCTTTCAAGTGCCCAACAGGCAGCATTGGCAGGAATAGCCTCCTGAAGAGTGGATAGTCTTTAGACATGTAAAACAGGGCAAAGTAGTTTAAAGTAGGGCTGTAACAATGAGGCCCCTGGGGGTAATCATAGAGACTTTTTCCCAGTGCACATCTTTGGCCTCACCTGTAGGTAAAGAGGGAGCCAATAAAAACATTCAAATAATTAGGGCAATTGTAGAAACTTAGACACATAACCAGGAGTCTCACACATCCCTGCATGGGTGTATGCTTTAAGGTTACATGCAGGCAAAGCCAGAATTTTCCTTAATTGGAGTTTGTAATTGACCCCAGAATGCAAAGGAAGTATTCCACTGGGTACCCAAGTTCTACAATGTCAACATTGCTAAGCTTTAGATATGGAAAAATTACAAAGCAAGTATTGCCAGAAACCTAAAGTCATGACCTAAGACTTCCTGCCCAAAATAAAATGCTAGAAAAAAATCCCATAATCATAATTATTTTTTAAATTATTTTATTGTTATTCAATTACAGTTGTCTGAATTATTCCCCCACCACTACCCCCTGACCCCAGCCAAACCCACCTCCCTCCCTTGCTTCCATCCCCCATTGGTTGTGTCCATGTGTCCTTTATAGTTGTTCCTGAAAACCCTTCCCCCCCATTATCTCCTCCCACCTCCCCTCTGGTTGCTGTCAGATTGTTCTTAATTTCAATGTCTCTGGTTATATTTTGCTTGCTTTTTTCTTTTGGTGTTTTAAAAAATTACTCTATTTTTGTTCAATTACAGTTGCCTGCATTACCCCCACCCCAGCCAATCCTACCTCCCTCCCTTGCTTTCACCCACCCCTTGGTTACGTCCATGTGTCCTCCATAGTGGTTCCTAAAAACCCTTCTCTCCACTGTCCCCTCCCCCCTCCCCTCTGGCTCAATAGATTGTTCTTAATTTCAATGTCTCTGGTTGTATTTTGCTTGCTTGTTTGTTTTGTTGATTAGGTTCCAGTTAAAGGTGAGATCATATGGTATTTGTCTTTCACCACCTGGCTTATATCACTTAGCATAATGCTCTCCAGTTCCATCCATGATGTTGCAAAGGGTAGGAGCTCCTTTCTCTCTGCTGCATAGTATTCCATTGTGTAAATGCATCACAGTTTTTTATCCACTCATTTATTGCTGGGCACTTAGGTTGCTTCCAGCACTTGGCTATTATAAATTGTGCTGCTATGAACATTGGGGTGCATAGATTCTTTTAGATTGGCGTTCCAGGGTTCTTAGGATATAATCTGAGCAGTGGAATTGTCAGGTCAAAAGGCAGTCCCATTTTTAGTTTTCTGAGGAAATTCCATACTGTTTTCCACAGTGGCTGCACCAGTCTGCAATCCCACCAATAGTGTTCTAGGGTTCCCTTTTCTCCACATCCTCTCCAACACTGGTTCGTTGATTTGTTAATGATGGCCATTCTGACAGGTGTGAGGTGGTATCTCATTATGGTTTCAATTTCATCTCTCTGATGACTAGTGATGCTGAGCATCTTTTCATATGTCTCTGGGCCCTCTATATGTCTTCCTTGGAGAAGTGTCTGTTCAAGTCTTTTGCCCATTTTTTACCATAATTACAATTATTTTAAATCTAAGAAGTACCTTTGGCAGATGTTATTAAATATTTAAATAGTTAATATTAAATAAGAGTAGTTGGTTGCTTACATTATATGCCAATCCTGTATTATTTCTTTGCAATATTAGTTCATTTATTTGTCAGCAAACAAGTTATAATCATTATGTTTTACCAGTGGAAGAAGTGGAAATCAGAAAGTTCAAGTTGCCCCAAATCACACTGCTAATCGAAGCAAAACAAGGATTTGAACCAGATTTGCTGGCTCCAAATCCTGGCTTTAAACCAATACAAAGAATACTTTACTGCCATGCTCTGAAGGTCACTGGGAGAAAAAAGTATCCAAATCCAAATAGAACTTTGTTTTTTCACAGCACATAGGCATCCATTCAGTTCATTTAAAGAGTTTTTTGAATAATTAGACTATGAAGGCATTAGATATTAAAAGTCAAGTGAAGAATTTTATAGCCAACTTCCAGAAGAAGATAGAGATTAAGTGAAGAGAATTTAGTGTTTAGGATCACTTTTCCCTGGAGACCTATCCCAGTTTTGGAGACAGTGGTGGAGGGGCTAATGCCAGTTGTTGACAGCCTTCTGGGGCTCAGGTGCTCACAAAGGAGTCAATGTCTACATAGGAAAAACAGAGCACAGTGAATCCTCATCATTTGGAATGCTGATGGCTGCACCCTAAAAAATAGACTTGAAAATAGACATGCCCCCAAACTATACTGAAGTTCCTAGTTTAAAATCCTCACAACTTGTAAAATTATATAAGATAATCCTGAATTGCTAATGCCCCTAAGAATCTTACTTATTTGGAGAAAGATAACATCACCCTAGGCATCAAATTATCTCTGCAAATTATTTTGCAAATACAATGCTCATAATGTAATAAAAAACTGGATATGAAGAGCTAACACAATATGAATGACATGTTGTCAGTAGAAAAAAAGGCAGGAGAAATATACTCATGGGGAGTCATTAGACACAAACTTA
>VMDR010011389.1:0-28560 GCA_007922815.1 Macrotus californicus | reverse complement strand
ATTTCATGTAATAATGGTTTTGGTGGTGATGAACTCCTTTAGCTTCTTGTCTGGGAAGCTCTTTATCTGCCCTTCAATTCTAAGTGATATCTTTGCTGGGTAGAATAATCTTGGCTGTAAGTCCTTGCTTTTTATCACTTTGAATATTTCTTACCAATTTTTTCTAGCCTGCAAAGTTTCTTTTGAAAAATCAGCTGACAGTCTTATGAGGGCTCCCTTGTAGGTAACACTGCTTTTCTCCTGCTGCTTTGGAGATTCTCTCTTTGTCTTTAAATTTTTACATTTTAATTATAATGTGTCTTGGTGTTCATCTTGCTTGGGTCTCTCTATGTCTATGTCCTTCACCAGATCAGGAAGTTTTTCTGTCATTATTTTTTCAAATAGGTTTCCAATTTCTTGCTATCTCTCTTCTCCTTCCGATAGGGGAAGCTGTGACACTGGACCCTACAGGACACCTACTACATCAGGCCACTCTATCAAGCCTAGGAGATGTAGCAGCTCTACCTGATACATAGAAACAATCACAGGGAGGCTGCCAAAATGAGGAGACAAAGAACATGGACCAAATGAAAGAACAGAAAGAACAAAACTCCAGAAAAAGAACTAAACAGAATGGAGGCAAGCAAGCTACTACATGCTGAGTTCAAAACACTGGTTATAAGGATGCTCAAGGAACTTAGTGAGGACCTCAGCAGCATAAAAAAGATCCAGTCAGAAATGAAGGCTACACTAATTAAAATAAGAACAATTTACAAGGAATCAACAGTAGAGTGGATAAAGGTGAGAATCAAATCAGCGATTTGAAATATAAGAAGGCAAAAAACACCCAAGCAGAACAGCAAGAAGAAAAAAGAATTTAAAAAAATGAGGATAGTGTGAGGAGCCTCTGGGACAACTGCAAGCATTCCAACATTACCTCTCAGTTTTGGGGTGTATGATTCAACCTACAAATTGAACTAGATGAGGAATGGCAAGCTACAATTTGCTGGTCAAATTCTGCTCCCTGATTATTTTTGTAAATAAAGTTTTATTAGAATGAAGCCATGCCCATTTGTATGTGTTACCCATGTCTGCTTTCCAAGTACAATGGCAAAGTTGAGTACAATCTGCTCTCCATATCCCCGGGTTCTGCATACATGGATCCAACCAACTGTGGGTCAAAAATATCCGGAAAAGAAGTTACATTGTTGCTGATGCGTACCATGTAGTCGTGCCCGTGATGGGTGATGCTTGTGTCTGTACTGAACATGCACAGACTTTTTTCTTGTCATTATTCCATAAGTAACAAAGTACAATAACTATTTATACAACACGTACATTGTATAGGTATTATAAGTAATCTAGAGAGGATTTAAAGTATACAAGAGGATGTACATAGGTTATATGCAAATACCACGTGATTTTATGTAAGGGACTTGAGCATCTTTGGATTTTAGTGTTCTCAGGGGTCCTGGAACAAATTCCCTGTGGATACCAAGGGGCAACTGTGATTGCAATAGGGCTATACACAAAGTCGAAAATATTTACTCTCTACTTTTTTACAGAAAAAGTTTTCCCACCCCTAGTCTAGACCGTTAGCAACCGAAATAGGTTGAGTTGGACAATAAGAAACCAGGCATTTTGTGGGGAGCTCACAGCAATACATTCATAGGCCAGGAATCTATTTATATTTGCAGCCTATGCCACTTCTTGGGATCACTCAGCAGGCAGCAAACTTATGGAACGTGTTAAATAGAACTTTCTTGTCATTGTCCTAAACTTGCTGTTTCTAAGCTTCATTGAGTGCCCCCTTGGCAGGCACATCTGCCTCCCCCGCCTCTGTTCCCTCCACTATCCTGTAGACTTACCTTACCCCTGCTTACCCTTCCTCTTCCAGACTTTATTGTGTGTGTTTTTAAGTCTGTCCTCAAACAGAAGCCTCTCCTCTCCCTTGAGTGTTTTAATTGCTTTTCTCTGGACCATGTCCGGGTTCTTTATGTCTCACAGGAGACTGTGGCCAGAACGACACAGATTTAGGAGCAAACTGTGGCTTTAAGCAAGAAGGGAAACTTTGGCAGTGGGGCTCAGGGTTGAGGGCCAGGCTTGTGGACAAACTGGATTGGAATCCTGACTCTGGAACTTTCTAGTTATGTGACCTTTGTCAGTAACAGCCAGGCCACCTCTTAGGCTCTAAGGTGGTGAGCTGGTGGGACATGAAGCTTCATGTGTGGACTCCTATCTGCAGAGAAGTCTGCTGTGATGTCAGCTACACATTTGTGTAGGTAGATAGAGAATTGATAGACAGACAGGTAGCGATATACATTTGAAATCACAACTGACTTCTCTGAAGATAATCGTCTCTCTCTATACACACACACACACACACACACATATGTATATGTATTTTTATGTGTTTGTGTTAGGTGTGCTCATATACACATTTACTTACATATACAGAGTAGGGCAAAAGTAGGTTTACAGTTGTGAGTACATGAAACACAGAGTTTATTCTTGTATTATTTATTAGTTATTGTATTGTTTTCCATGTGGACAACTGTAAACCTACTTTTGCCCCACTCCGTACTTATAATATTTTTAATCTAATAAAATTAGTCTTGTTCCCCACCTGAGGACAGGCCTCTGCCCAGCCCACCGCTCTGTATACTCAGGGGCCAGCCTGGCACGGGCCGTATCGGACTGCCTGGGTGAAGGGACCCTGGAGCCCACTGTGCAGCCCGGAAAGATGCATTCCAGTGGACTTTACAGCTATAAATGAGGAGCTGTAATTGCTTAATAAATATTCGTGAGTTCATGTTTTAAGTGGAATGGCTCTCAGAACCCTTGTTTCAATGCTCACCTAGCAAATATTTATTGAACTCTTGAAATGCACCAAACCCCTTCAAGTAAGGCCTGTCCTTTGCAGCCCTAAGTATCAGTTTACAACTCATTGGCCATTTGACAGGCCAGCTGGGAGGATAGGGGTTAAAGAGAAAGGTGACTCTGGAGCGAACGTCCCGAGTCCCCCGCCATTGACACTCAGAGGTGATGTGTTTCTGTGGTGTTAAGGGAAGCCCATGAGAACATGTCTCTATGTGCAGTGCCTAACGTACACCCAAAGTTTAGGAAACATGGAATATCCCCTTATTCTGGGCTCCAACATTGGTGCCAGCATCCTATGGGGACAGTGGACCCATTTTCCCCTGAAGCGGTCACCTGAGAGGGCCTCGCAAGTCCCTCGTCTGCCCCTTAGCTGCTAGGGCCACAACAGACATTGGCCATAAGAGGCTCTTGTCCCCAATCTCAAACACAGACAGCCCGAGGAACAGCATCTGAGCTGAGAGGAACCCAAGTGTGTCCCCATGTCAGCCAGGATTCTCCCTGGGTAAGTCTGAGTGTTTAAAAAGCAAAAAAGTTTCCAAAGGCCTCTGCTTGCAGCCCCCACTGCCCTGAGCAGACCCATATCTCTAATAGGGATCACGCATTAATGACAGAGACTAGTCTCAGGAAGATTAAAGGCCTGTATAATTAAAAAGATAAGAGCAGGCCTGGGAGAAGGAAATTGGGATTCAATTAACACGAGCACTCTCCCCCACTGCCCGCTCCCCCGCTATCAAATGTTCCTCTGAGAAGTGCCCTCTCTACTTGCGAGAGTGAAAGGCTGAAGGGCTCTTATTTATGGCCGGGTTGGAGTGGGCCTCGGGCCTTCCTTGGCTGGGGAGGTGTTTACTTAGAGCCAAGGAGGGGAGGGAAGCAACACAAATCCTGCAGAAGGAGCAACAAGGTGCTTTTGACTCCTTTTCTCTCCTCATCTCAGCTCCTCTGATCTCCTTGACAGGGGAAGAAAAATACTCAATAGAAGGTCTATTTCCTTCCTCCTTCAGCCTGAGGCTGACACGACAGGCTAAGGGTCACTGCTGAGAAGGCTCTGTGGGGTTATTTGTGTTGGGAAACTGGCCGCTTCCCCCTTTCCGTCTTTCTCAGGTTTCCGTGGAGGCAGAGGGGAGATGAGGTTGGTGGAGCAGCTGCTCACAGGGCTTGTGGACCTGGTCGTGTGGGTGCCCGGCCCAGGAACCTCACTTCTGCGGTTCTTCTGAAGGCTGTGCAGCAGGGGAGCAGGGTTCCCTGGTGTCCGTGGGGTCAGCTGTACGGCTGCTGTTGGCAGAGTGGGAACAGCAAAGGGCAGTAGCTGTGGGAGGTCGTCCCAACGGGCCTTTACTTGCAACTCTCTTACTTCACTAATAGTGGTTAAGGTGGTCCTGGGCCCCATGGCCTTATGGAAATGGAGGTCCATTTGGGTGAATGGACTATGTTTGGAACGACTCCGCTTCTCCTGGAGGACGGTGAGGCCTGTGCTGCTGTGGCTCCTCCCTACTCTTTTTACACGGGCTCGTGGGGCCCTCCGTCAGGAAAGCAGCTCTCAGTCCGCTTGTGGGGCCCTTGAACCTGATTTTGACCAAGTCAATGGGATCCATGAGCCAAGGAGGATGGCCTGGAGGGAACCAACCCAGGACATCTGGGACCAAGAAGACAGAAAATAGTACAACAGCTGGAGGAGTGGAGAAACTTGCAGGTAAAGCATAATAATCAGGATATTAAATCTTGTTCCATGCCCAGTTAATCACCTGGAAGCTCTGCTCAAGGTTACACATTAGCCTCACTTACTGTGCCACAGACACCTCAAGCTCAGGACGTTTAAAGCCAAACTCCATGTTTTAACCATTCAATAGCTTTTCCTCCTGCGTTCCCTGCTCCAGCAAAATGCCTCAGTTAGGACTTAGTTTTCAATCCCCAAAACAGAAGAGAGAACGCAGCTTTGTCTCCCTCAGAGTTGACAGAATCAGACAGAGAGCCCAGAAATAAGCACATTTTGGAAAACAAGATATGAGGCAGATCGCCGAAGCTGGAGATGTTGACTCTCCTCTCCCTCACTGCCCGTGTCAGTCACCTCCTCACTGGCTCTCAAAGCAGAGGCCCATCACAAGTGGGACGAAGATGCAGTAGCACCAAGTAAACCAGCATGGGCTGTGCCTGCGAGAGGGCGACAGCCAGTGCAGCCCCGTGGGATACAGGCTCCCAGACCTCCCAATGTTTTGTATAGAACGCGGGGTTGACAGCTATAGCAGGAGTTTTAAGCCAGGTGGTGGCGGAGAGTAGCTGCAGAGCAGGCTTGCTGGAGACCTGTCTGCAGCAAGCAGAGATGTGGCTACAAAGTGAAGACCTTAGATATAATCAGCTATGTTCCTCATTTCCCAGAGGAACCATTTAAACTGAGAGAGGGTATAGATGTCAGCCACCAAGATGATTTCCTGGAATTCATGCCCCTGTTTAGTCCCCTCCCCATTGATTCAGGCTGACTTGTGTAACAGGGTGGATATTAATGAAAGCACAATTATAACTGCTGAGCCTGGATCTTAAAACATATTGCAACTTCTGCCTTGAATCACTCACTGCAAGAAGCCAGCTGCCACGTCATGAGGACATGCAGGCAATCCTATGGAGAGGGCCACACAGTAAGGAATTGTAGCCTCTTGCCCACAGCCATGTGACGAGCCATCTAGAAGCAGACGCCCAGCCCCAGTCACATCTTCAGGGGATGCAGCCCTGGACAATGTCCTGGGACACTGAATCAGAACCTCCCAGTCACACCATATCCAGATTCCTGACTCACAAAAACTGAGATTACAAATTTCATTTGAATTCACTGAGTTTGAAGAGGTAACTAATGCAGAAGTGGTCTGTCACTAAATTACATTTCGTATTTTCATGATGTATCCACAATCATTATCTCATTTTATTCTTAACCTCTCTGGCCCAATGGTAGAGATGCTGAAGCTTGGAACATTCGCATTATGCCTGGTGGAGGAAACAAGAGAAGCCAAGCATTCTAATTTCTAGTCTTTTCTCCTTGCACACAGTCCAGCTACTGAAATCACATGATGTGAATATCCGCATCTTGATCCCTTGTCTCGGACTCGCTCTGTTTTGCAAGAGCTAGTGGGATGCTCTCAGGCGCAGATGGGCCAGCACCACAGGTGGATTAGGGGGTTCCCTCAACCTCACTACAACCAGCTAAGCTAGCCTGGATACCTCCAGCCATCATTCGACAAGACTTGAGTGTCTGCCATATGACAAGTGTCAAAGAAGCCACGTCTACAGGATGCATTTCCTAGAGGCACAGCTCAATGGAAAGCCAGGGGGTGAAAAAAGAAAAAAGAAAAAATAAGGAAGCTCTAACATTTGAGCTTGAAATGTCACAGGGAGCCAAGGAAGTTGTCTGATGGATTGCCCTGTCATCTCTAAGCCAAAAGAAAAAAATTTCAAATCCATCAATTTGTTCCTGCCCTTTTAATCCAAACAATATCTTACAGCATCAAAACACCAAGAAATTTTCTTAGACACTCAACACTGTGCGTGGATTGCTGAGCACTTCATCAGAATACAGCAAGAACTGCAGGTTGTTCAAATGTCTACACGTCTTACTGATCCAGATTATGTGTAAAAATGTACTACAACATATGGGAGAGCCTACATGGTGTCACATGTTAATTTATTCATTCACTCACTCATTCATGGGGAGCCCAATGTCTACATGGCTCTGCCCTAGACTGCGGACATGAAGGGAAATCTGTACACAAACTCCAACTACCCAGGTCAAGAACCACCCTGCCTGCTCTGGACCTGCTCCTGCCTCTGACTGGCTTCCCGGTCAGTCGACATATTCTCCAGTGTCTTCTCCTTGGGCCATGCTCTAGGCTTCCACCATCTGCCCTTTGGATCAAAGCTTTGGCTCTTGGGCTTAGCTCCTGTTGGGATATAGCTTTATAGGCAGAGTCGGCTGAAATCTCCCTCCCGTGACATGAAATGATGATTGGCAGCATGAGGTAGATGCTGCAGAAATTTTGAGCAGGACAAGCACTTTAGGTTGACTTCACCGCAACAGAGGTGCAATTTGATAGGGTGTTGCTGGTTCTCAAACAAGTCCTGCCTTCCTTCATGCCCAGGTCTTCACTCACACTGCTTCCTCCCTGGCCCTGCAGTCGGTGTGAGCGCTCCCTTCCCCATCTTATTTGGTTCCTCTCGCTCAGTGATCTGCTCTCTATTTGAATTACACATGCATCCAGTGCTTCCCCTTTACTAAGTCATCGTCAGACATGATTGTGTCTATATCCCAAACAATGTCTAGCACAGGGAATAACAGCTTTATCACAATGAGCATCATTATCTACCCTCACTTTACAGATGATGAAACAAAGGCAAAGAGAAATGAAACGCTGCTCAGGGTCATACAGCTAAGTGACAGAGCTAGGATTTGAACTCATGTCATCTGACTGCAGAGCCTGTGCTCAATGCTTTCATAGGACTGGAGTGTATTGCTTACTAGTGATGCCATATATGTTTGTAATTTCTGTCTAATTCTATTTTCTGTAGGGATTCAACTCAGTAAACAAAAACTTTCTTTCACATTCTTTCAAATGTTTTATGATAGCAATGAGTATGTTTCCTCTGATTTCCTTCTTCTGTAGATTAAATATACCCACTCTCTCAAGTGTTCCATAAGAACCGGTTCTAGCTCCCTCACCATTTTGGTCCCCCTCTGTTGAATATCCTTGAGTGTGCAATAATTCTCATAGAGGATTAGAACCTGGAAGTAAAGATGCTACTTCAAATATGGTTCAACCAGCATGGAGTAAAGTGAGATGGCGATTCTCTGTTTGAGGAGGAGCAGATGGCAGATGGGTAGGCCCGGGGGAAAGCCACTTGTAAGAGGACAAGGGTGACGCTGGGTCAGAAAAGCAGACCGACAATGCGGAGCTGGTAAAGAGTTAGGGAGGCTACAGGAAGGTTATATGCTGGTAAAGGGTGAAGTGCTGTGAAAGCTAAGGGGGTTAAAGAGGGTAAGGACCGAGAAGATGGACACATCCGCGGGTTTGGGGAGAGACGCTGGGAGCCAGCAGGGTGACTTCTTGTCCTTCCTTGTTACAAAAGGAAAGAGGGGAGGACAGTGGCTGGTGGGAGGTGGGGCAGGCACCAGGTCAAGTAAAAGTTGTGTATATGCTCTGGAGATGGGCCAGGGTGCTTTCAATAAAGAGGAAAGACTGAAGTTGCTGGAGCCCGTGTAGGATGGAGGGAGCAGACACGATGGAAAGTGAAGGAAACTCTCTGCAGGTACAGACAGAAGTATCTGAAGGTCTGAAGGTACAGAGGAGGGGGGCTGATAATAACCCTCACTTATTGCTTATGGCCTGGTGCCACCTTGGCATGCGAGTGGCATCTAACCGGTCTCATCATTATCGGTGAATTAATATACCCCTGGAGGACAATGACCCTACCTGGAGCTTTATGGCAAAGACATGCAGGGAAACCCTTAAGAAAACATTCCCATCTGTGTAAAAATAATACCTCAAAAGCTGCTTGCATTTTTTGAGAGTTGAGAGAGTTTGGCAGTTGCCCAAAAGAACACCCAGCCCCAGTTCTGCTCGCTCTCTGGGCCCAGTGACAGCGTGTTCTGAGCCCCAAACTGAAGGCAGTGATCTGGGACGATGGGGAGACATAAGTGAAATGGGCCCTGCACTTGCGGGTAGAGTCACCATTTGTAAGGTAATAAGAGGGTTTGAGTTGGTTAACCTGAGTCTGAGTCCTGGCAACCTCCCTCACTTGCTCTGTGAACTTGACCATGTCTCAGACTCCCAGAGCCAACTCCCAACCTCAGACCATCTCCTGGTGTTCCAAGAATAAAACAGACCATTCTACTAAAATGGACCAAATGATATAGATGCACTTTATAAAATTTTAAATGCTGTATGTTATTATTATGATATTGCCCATAAATGGTAAGAAAGTCATTCTTTCTTTAAGTGAGACTTCAGAGCCTGGAGTTTAAGCATTTGAGGATGACTTGCCTGCGTGAAATTTTTCCTCATCTGCAATTCTCGATTCAGTAATACATAGCTCAGTCATTTTTAGCATAGAAACTTCACAGCCCCATGCCCTCTAAAATGAGTTTGGAACTAAGTCAGTAGGTTTGGGGAAGAGAGTTTGGTGAACTGAAACTGATAATTCCTTGGGAGGGCTGGTCTCATTTTCTTGTGGGGCGATTCCAAGATCGGACTCTCTTTGCACTGGAGCCGTAGAAAATGCCGTGGCCTGCCCCGGGGGCGCTGTAAGACACAAACCCTTCCAGTTCTGTTCGAACACTAGGCACTTTCACAAACTTTCAAATACAGAAATGTAATCTTAACTTCTAGAGGTTGAAACCACCATTGTCATTTATCAGATGAGGAAATTTCAGCTCAGAAAAAAATTTCAACTGTGCCCAAAGCCGCGCCGATAACCCTTAGAGCTGGGAATTTAACCCTTTCCTTGAGTTCAGTGTTCTTTTCGCTATGCTACCCCTGTTTTTTTAAAAGGCCCTGTGAATCAGAAAAATTCTTTTGGGCTCCTTCACACAGTATTTTGACTTAAGAGCTTCCCCAAATCTTCTAGTCCATCAGCAGGGGTGAGACTGACAAACCATCCGATGGGATGGACCGCAGAACACAGCCACCCTGCACATGGCCCTACATGTGGAGCGCACCGGCACCGCACATCAGAGTGGGAGAAGAGTAGACTGTCCAATACGTCTCGCTGGGGAAACTGTTAACGATAAAGAAAAGCTAGACTGGAATTCTAGTTCACAGCACATCCAAAATCAGTTTAAGGTGCTTAATAACTTCAATGTGAAAAGTAAAACTTGAAACTTCAAGGGACAATGTGGGGAAATATTTTTATAATTGCAGGATAGGAAATACTTTTATTGTCAATATAAAAAAACAAAGCTCATAAAAATTGTTAACTTCGACTATTTTGAAATTAAGAATAAGGATTCATTAAAATATACTATAAATAAAATGATAAAACAAGCCAAAACTAGGATAAAGTATTTGCAACACAAGATCAACAACAGAGTTTTTCAGAACAGAATTTCTGTAAGAAGAAGATGAACAATTTAACAAAAATAGTCAAAAGAAGTCATGGGTAGTCATTTCACAGAAGAGGAAACACCGGTTGTTAATAAACACACACAAATTCACTCATTCTCACTACTCGGGAAGGTTAAAGTTAAGGCCACAATGAGAAACAATCTCACACCCCAAATGTAAAAGTCTGGTAACGCCAAGTGCGGGTGAAGGAGCGGAGCAGCGATGGCGCCTGCGGGCGGGAGTGTGAGGTGACTCAGCCACACCGGCAGCAACCCAGCGCTGCCCGGTGCTGTTGGAGATGTGCTGCCCCGCAGCCTGCGGTACCTCCTCCGGGAACACAGCACAAGGAAGTGCCGGACCTGCTCAGCCAGACACTGAAAAGAATGTGCATAGCAGCATCGCTGTGACGGAAAAGCACCCTGAAAATAAATCAGCAGAGCAAATGTTCGTGAACGGGAAGGTGGATACACAACTCATGATCTACTCTTCCACTGGAAGAGCCTGCAACCTTGAAAAGCAAGTCCAGAGGTCAACATCCACACACAGGAGCCTCACAAACGTACAGCTGAGCAAAACAAGAACTAAACTGCACAAGCCTATACCTTTCGTGACATTACATGTGTAATTTTAAAATGTGAAACGATGCACAATCTATTGTTTGGAACACATAGATTTAAGGCCAGCTACAAAGAACAGTAAAAGGAATAATGAACCCAGAATCCAGGATAGTGGGCACCCTGCTGGATGGAGGGGCCTGGGGCCTCCAATGGTTCTATAGGTGATGTTCCATCTCAGGATTTGCTGTGTTTACGTTGGTGTTTACACCTAATGTATGCAGGCAGGCTGTTTTGTGAACATGAGTTTGGTAGAGAACCTGGGTGAGGAAAATTAATATTTACAATTCCGATTGAACAGTTATCCAGTGTTCTAAGCACGGCTCACCCAGTACTAACACTAAGCACCTCTTGCTGAAGTAAGTCTGTCTGCATGGCCAGCGCCTGGCACTGCAGCTGGAACGTCGCAGATGCATTATAATCACTTGATAAGGTAATGACTGGTGGAGGATTGATTGGATGGGTGGGTGGACAGATGCGTGACTGAATGAGGTGGCCAGCGCAAAGCCTAAGTGTAGGACGGAATTGAACAGAAGCTCTAGGGCGAAGGAGAGAAGGACCCAGAAATCGAGGACTTGAGATCTGTGACCAGAACTTTCTTCCTCCTATTTCCTAACGGCAGTCCATCAGCTAAAATTAGGGTCATCTAATTTAACATAAGCCTAATTGAATCCTTCTCTATTCAATGGAAAGAAGACTATGAGTATGTTAATTCTTTACGGTCCTCCCCGCACCAGCCGGTGCTCACTTGCCGGCTGACACCTGGTGCCTTGCCCTGAGCCCTGCGCCCCAACCTTGCAGATGCAATCTTTGAATGCACTTTGACTGTGGTCACTATACTGATTTGCAAGCTTCCTGCACTTCTGGGCCCTGCCAGGCTGTGAGCCTGACGTGGGGAAGTGTGTCTCATCATCTGTTAATCCTGCATCTGTTACAGCACTTGGAAGATCACATGGTTAGTTTCTTTTGAAACTAACAGACACTGAGATGTATTCTATTAAAAGCAGTGAATCTAAAATCGACAACTCCAAAACTCAAGTATTGGTAGATTAGTGGAGGTCTCTCAAAATGAGAAGAAAGGCAAAGGTGCGAAGTGGACTCTAGGCTGAAAATGGCTAAAATATTAAAAACAACAACAATGTCAACCGAGCCCTGAAGCCTTGCAGATCCCCCTGTTAAGCCAAGCAAGCTTGATGCACGCAGATCACCTCATAGGCCACCCACAGCCCACGGGACAAAACAGCTCCACAAAGTTTGGGCTGGGAGATCTTTAATAAACTCAGTGAAAGTCAGCTTTGTGAAAATAGGGCATGCAAGACAATCATGCTTTTTTGTTACCTGTCCCTGGAAAACACTCACATCAGGGCTCCCAGGACCAGACCGGCAGGTGGCAGGGCCAGGAAGAGGGGCAGAAACAGAAAAGTGAGTGAGAAGCTTGGAGACATCAGACACAGGGAAGTTCAGCCCCTGCACGGTATAAACCACGTGCTGACCTCTCGCTCTGCACAGATCCTGTGCTAACTCCGGTGGAGGGACCAAGACTCAGTTGAAATTCTTCTAGCAGATACTGCTGGAAACTCCTCTTCTAAAAATCTATCTAAAGCCCTGGCTGGTGTGGTTCCTTTGGTGGTAGCGTTGGCTCACTGTCCCGTAAACCAAAACGTTGTGGGTTCGATTCTTGGTCAGGGCACATGCCTGGGTTGTGGGTTTGGTCCTCTGTCAAGGCATGTCCCGATCAGTATTTCTCTCTCTCTCTCTAACCTCCTCTGTCTCTGGAATAAAAAAAAAATAAAGAAAATAAAAATCTATCCAAGTTGTTTTATTTTATTTATACACCAAATGCTTCTTGGTAGCCAAATATGAAAGGACCAAATTTGAACTCATAATTGGGTCTGATGATTTGTTTTTCTTCTTCTTTTTTGGAATATTCTCAGATCTTGGCTAGTTTATTCTGATTGGTGAAAGCTATTACTGTTCGGCTCCTGGGTGAAGCACCCACCAACAGCAACAACAAAGCAGCCACAGCTGGTGGACGTTCACCGTGTGCTGCACCTACCTTAATCCGTGAATGTGTTTATTCTTGTAATGGTTAGAACAGTGCCCTTAGGTCTGGTTTACTGCCCATTTTTCAGGTGAGAACTCTGAGGCTTGAGAGGTAAAGTAGCCATTACTAAATGACAGAGAAGAAGTTAATCTCCAGGGCCTTCTGATTTAATCTTCTTTTAGTCAATATTCATAAAGAGACATCGCTAAGGAACGGCCATGTTTTGTCAGGTAGTCCTACCCACCCACTTTGAGAACAAAGATTGAACACGGAACAGTTGTGGGTAGGAAGTAGCACAGACTGGGCAAGCTGTAGCTCAGTATGCCTGCTGACTGAGCTCTGCCTGAAGGCTACACAGAACGTCAGGGCTTTGAGAACGTCCACAAGTGATGACTTTCTGCTGCTGGTGGTCTTTCTTCTTTCCTTGTCCTCCTCTTTCCCCTACCCTTTCTCTTTCTTTCCTCCTACCTGCCTTCCATTAAATAAACATTTCCCAACACCCACTCTGTGCTAGGAGCTGGGATACAGAGATGAAGGAGACGTGGACCCACACTCAGGGGCCGTGGTGCCTAGACAAGGAAACAGAGCAGCACAGCATGAGAAATTCCAGGGAAGAGTTCCCTCAAACTCCAGGGAAGAGTGGACAGAATCAAATCCACCCTCTCATCTCGTCTTCACCATCCGACTGCAGGGCCATGTTTCCAAATGGGAGAGAACTCTCAGGTGCATCTGTCTGGTGTGTTTGAGCAGGTCTGCGGATGAACCAGACCATGCATCACATCTAGGGAGGGCAGTGCAACCACATGAAGGAAGCACTGTCGAGCCAGGGGTGGAGGGGAGAGAGGGCCTGGGAGAGGGGCAGAGAGGCACAGGCCCCTGTGCTCCAGGAAGAAGGGGAAGGGGCTGGAGGCCAGGAAATAACTCAGTGGTCAGCAAAATTCCTTCCTGACCAGTCTCACCCCTACTCCCACATTCAGCCCCAGCATCTCCCGAAGAGGACTGTGACTTCTTTCTGTCCTTAATCTTGTCAGTGAGAATGGAATATGTAAATTGTATTGGCACTGGAGAGCAGGGCTGAGCTGGAAGCCGCCTGTCAGGTGGAGGGGAAGATCCATGCCAATATTTATTTATTTATTTGTTTATTTATTTATTTATTATTTTGAGGAGAGGAAAGGAAGCCCAGAAATATTTCCAAAACGTCAACACTATTAAGGAAACCTGAACACCTTAATCCATTTAAATGTCAGCCTGAACCAGGCTCTGGTCTCCGGGAGGGGAGAATGAGGAAGAAAGGAGGGGCAGCGGGAATTAATGCCAGATTCCACATAATCTATCAAAGTTTCTTTCTTTTCTTAATCTATTAAACATTAAATGCTTCTTTGCATCTGAGTGAGAGAGGAGAGAGAGAGGGACCAGGGTGGAACTCATAAATGCCTAGATAATTGGTTTTGAAGGTGTTTTTTTCTTCTTTCTTTCTTTCTTCTTGGCGGATTCTCAATTTCCCTATAAAAGAGAAAATTCATTTCCAGCCGCTAATGTAATGTCAGCGTGCTGTTTACTAAGCATGGATGATGTATAGGGGACACTACTTTCAGAGGACTACTTAATGATGCATAGAATTAAATCCTGAGCTCCTCAGCTGAGCCTCCTCCCTCCCTCCTGGTTCCCAGGCTCCCAGTGCACCCTGGGAGGAGTAGGGTTGGCATAACCTGTCTCCCGGTTGCTGGAATTCTGGAGTCTCTGCCTAGGAAGCTTGAAAATAGCCCCTTAGCCTCTGTAAACACGTTTGCCCCTGGCGCAGCCTGGGATGAACTCCTGGACAGTAAGGGGCTGATGGGCAAGGGGAGAGATGGCCACTCAGTACTGAGGGGGACCAAGCGGGGCAATAATGGGAGGGAGCAGGTGTGGGGCTCAGGGCTGGATGAAGGTGAAGAGCCTGGCAGGAAAAGGGCTGACTGAGCAGAGGTGAAGTAGGAGGTGGAGCTCGTCAGCTTGCCCTCTGCCCTCTGCAAATCACAGCATTCAGGTGTCAAGGCAAATAGATGTGAGCAGTTCAGCTGCATCCTCGGGGGCCTCCAAGGCTGTCACTGCCAAAGCAGCACCTAGTCCTTCTGCACCAGCTCAGCGTTTGTCACTCCTGCTGCTCTTGCGGAGCTGGGTGGCTTGAGGGGGCCTGGCCTCCCCTGAGGGGCTACACCCTGAAGTGAGCCACCTCTGTCCTTCCCTAGGGAAGTGACTCAGCTGTGCCACTTGGGGAGACCACCAACTCTGAGTGGCCAGCTGAGCCACTGCGAAACTGGGAGTCAAAGTAGGAAGGTAAACATTGGGACAGGTGAGCTGAGGGGAAGAGGTAAGTGGCTCTATCAAGGTAGTGGTGTGGGGAGAGGGTGACTAGCCACTCAGTCCCCCTGAATCTGCTCCAGGATTGCTTGGCCCCACCTTCCTACTGAAACTGATCTCCCTAATCCCCTGGGTAGGGTAGATGTCCTTTGTCCTCCCGGGTGTGGTGTCACTGGGCAGTACCTCTTCCTGTGACCCCCGAGCTGCGTTGGCACCTCAACACTGCTCTACTCTGGCAGCTCCTGGCCTGTATCCCAACATCTCTGCTGCTCAGTCTGCACGTGCAGATGTTGTTGGGCACCTGTCCTAACGGTGGCTCCTCCTCTGCCTGTTTTCACTCCCTGATAGATGTCCTGTCTTTCGTGACTCCAGGCCAATCTCTCTAATCTCCTGGGCTCCCAGGGCACATTTGCAACCACCTTCCGGGCACCTCTGCTTAAGTGCTCTGTTCCTGCGGCCAACTCAGTGTCATTCCGCCCCTTTCGACCCTTACCACTGCCACTTTTCCAGGCTTTCAGATTGGAAACTTAGTCATCATTGTCTGTCTTCTCATTTATCAAACTGTTAATGTCCCTTGGCTTCACTCTTGTCTACTCGTCCCTTGACGCAGCTTGTGTCTGGACTCCTACAAAGGTCCCCAGCTTTTGCCTGCCTGGTCAACCCGTCTCAGTCACCCTACACTTGGAGGCCTGACCAATTCACAGGCCACCACTTCTACTAGGTCATCTAACAGAAGCTTGTCACCCCTTGCTCAGTTGCGTCCAGGTGGCACAGCACTGAGTGAGCCCCACGTCAAGATAGAACGAAGGCCTGGGTAGGGTGCTGCTGGAACCAGTGGACACACAAATAATATACTAGATTTAACAGAACTTTCCAACAGTTGGAGATATCCAAAAACAAAATTATCTGCTCCTCTCGCTATGTATGTTCCAAGAAAGGCTGGTGATCATGTGTAGGTATGTTACAGAAGAAACCACGTGGGGTTGGTGAGGCGGGAGGATTTTCCTATCAGGGCTTTAAGGGTCTTCCCCCACCAACGTCTTGTGCTGTTCCATCTGACTTCGAGGCCCTCCTACATGTGGCCTCAACTATGTACCAATTTTCTTTCCCAGCACCCCCAGCATGTGTCCAGGCTGGCCAGATTCTTTACTGTCCACACGTGTTCAATGCAAATCTTTGCCATGTGGCTTCCTTAATGATGAATGGCCTCTCACTGGTCCTTCAGACCCACCTCTTCCAGGAAGCCCACCCAGGCTCCTCTGACTCACAGCCATTCAACAACATGATCTTGTACTGTACTCTCTCTCCCCATCCCAAGTGACAATCACTCTTACCTTCCATAATATATGAATCGTGGTGCTTCTTTTGCAATCTCACAGTATCTAAAACAGACCCTGACACACACTGACCATTAATAAATATTTGACCAGTTGTTGAGTAAACACTATTACATACATTTTTTCATTGCCAACTTTGAGTCTTGCTCTGTTAACCTTGCCAGCCAAGAAATGTCATCCAAAGAAAAATTCTGTGCATGAAAACTCTTGTTCTCTGTCATGCGCTGAATAAAATGTCAGCTCCTAAGGCTGATACTCAGATCCTATCATATCCTGGTTATAAACTACCTCTTCAGAATGCTCCTGCTATGCTCATGGCCAGTCTACCCTCCATGCTCTGGCCACAGCAGACTCCCACTGTCCCCCTGCCTAGAATGCTCTTCCCATCTTTGTTCATCTGGAAAATTCCTATTCATTCTTCAAAGGCAACTCAGAAGTCACCTTCTCCGTGAAGCTCTTCCTGATGACCTCTAAGGCATTGTCTTCACTCCTCCTTGTGCTCCTGTGACACTTGGGGCAGATCTCCATTATGTCGCTCACCATATTTTATTATAGTCAGTTGTGTACACATATGTCTTCTCCACTGTTCGATGTGCTTGCCCTTCAAGGGCAAAGACATTGTCTTACCCATCTCTCATCCCTCTAGTATCCAGCAGAGTGTGAGGCATGTAGTAAGTATGTAATTAATAGAAAAGGAGAGAGGGAAGGGATAGAAATAAAGGGGGATGAGAAAGGGGGTGGAGGAAAGGAAGGAAAGAACAGAGAGGAAAAGTCGTGCGGAGTGGGTGTTACAGCAAGGGTCTGAGGAAGCATATTTGCCTGGCCTGTAGGTAATGAATGGCAGGAAGAAGGCACTTTATGATACTTCATGGGTCTGAGAAAAGAGATCTTTGCCTTCTTTCAGGAACACCCACTCTAGTATACGGTTACAGCTTCCTTGCATCATAGTCCATGCTAATTAAAGCAAATTATTCTCTCCCTTCTGGGACTCTGATATTCCCCTGTGCATAAGACAGAGGAGGGTATTTCTGTGAAGGCTGGGGATCTTCAGTGGCGGGATAACTTTGTGCAGGGACCCAGGGGCAACTATAGCCCTGGGCCTCACTGTGGTGTCATGATAAGTCAGGGTGACTTTCCCTGCTGTCAGTTCTCAGCAGGGTGGGTCCTTGGGAAAGCTCTAGCCCTGGGCCCCCTGTCTAGTCAATGCTGTGAATTTGAATTAACAGTTCCCCAGTTGGGCCAGAGCAGAGACTCAAGTACAATCTGTTAGATGGACTTGAGAAATACCTCTCTCCCAGAAGCCTATCTGGACCCTTGTTTACAGTACAGCCGAGCTACTTCCCAGCAGCTTCCTGAACTGAGTCTGTAGGAGTTTGTACGAAGACAGATATGCCTGGTGAGCTCCTCATGGAAGCTCATTTGTGGGCAGGAATGACAGGGACCTCGAGGGGTAATTCACTATTAGGAGGACAGGCTTTCAAGGTGAGCCAGACTCAGCAGCAGGGTCAAAGGTTAGGGGGTCACAGTGGTATTCTGTGTGGCATTTGAGTTACTTTAGGAACTTGACCCAATTCAGCTATCCTGAGGACGCAAAGACAGGAAAGGCCTGTGTGTTTGTAAACTGAAAGAAGTGTTTCAGTAAATTCTGACTTTGGGGAAGTGCAGGCAGCACTACTCTGAGATTGTCCCCAGCTGAGCATAGAGGACACACATGATGATCTCACTTCCTAAGAGCGTTAGTGGTTGAGCCTGTCATTGCGGCTTCAGATGATGGAGCCCCTGTAGTGGCATACCTGGGAAGAGCAAAGACTCTTGCTCACCAGGGGTGGTGATGGCCCCAAATAAAAGAAGCCAGCAGTGTACTAGCCCAGACTGAATGCCTGCAGAAACTGTTCCTTGTTTGGGGAGGAAGAAGAGACTGCATGAGCGGGTGGGAGCTCAAAGAAAGCAAGACTCAAAGTCACTGAGGTCTCGTCACCTGAGCCCACAGGCTGGTGAAACCCAAGACACTATTGAGAAGACGTGGTTTAGGTACTGTTGTTGCCATTGCTGTTTTACCTTTTGTTGTTAGTTTAAACACAGAGGGTGATCATTCAGACCTGGAGCAGAGAAATAAAATCACCCTGGCAGATGTTCATCTCTTGGGTCAAGTCACGACACCTACAGCCATGTTGTTCTATAAGTTCAGGCTCTCCGTGGGAGCAGGTACCCCCTAAAGATGAGAGGCCCCACGTGGGACTCTGGCTTTTGCCCCAAGAGTCAAGCATGCAGAGGATGAAGTGTGAGAGGGGGAGGCAGAGCACGTGGTCCATTTCAAGGGCGTCAGAGCAGTCCCTCCTCCCTCAGAGGCCCCTGCCATTAACAGGAAGAGATATCAAAGGATCTCTAAGAAGGCAGACACCTCGTCATCATTGGTCCAGCCAACAGCACTCGTTAGCACCGATTTTGTATGTCTGAGCATCTGGTCCTTAGACACAGCCAGGGTCTCTGTTTTTGCATTATTGTCCAGAGCCCTTGATTTTTCCCCATCAATATGAATTTCTTTAGATTATGTCTTCTAGATGTTATACTTTAACATACTGCTTTTTATATAATATTCTGATTTCTCATCTTCATAATCCAACCCACCTCTATTTCATTGACCACAGTCTAAGCCACCTCCATTTCCAGGGCCTTTGTCTTAAAAATACTGGACTGGCCCAAGGAGAAAGTGAAGACTAGACAAAACGTGCCCTTCCACTTGTCTGTGTTCCCCTCTGTCCAGCATTGCTCTCCCCCAACTCATGGGTTGCTGGTACTTCCTGGTAAACCTGGCTTGTGGGGCTCAAGCGCACCTCTTCACTGAGCCTCACCACTTCCTGACCATTCCAGACTCCAGTGTCCTAGGTCCTGTAGGCTCTTCTGGTCTACACGTTAGTGGTTAATGTGAGTGAATGGGTTCTATTCCCCTGGGGTCTTTTGAAGTCACTATGACAGGATATTTCCATTCAAATCCTTCACATTAGGTTCCTGACATACCCCCATTTCAGTTCTTTAGAAAGTACCAAGATCAAACTGCTGAAAATCTTGTGCCTCTGAGTGACACAACCCACCTGCCAATCCCTCTCATATTCTGTCTTTGTTACCTTCAGGTCCAGATTTGTCTCTCAGTTTCATTGCTCCAGGGAGGTGGGGTCCTCTTATTGGGACCAGTCACCAGCCACATGAGACTTTCCCAAACCCCGCATGTCTGGTTGTTCCAGTTTCATCAACCAGCAAAGAAACTTCTCTCTCTCTTTTCCTCTTTCTCTTATTCGCTTATTCATGCTTACCTGCTTCTAAAATAGTTCCAGGTATTTTTTAAAAGTTAACAATTAAAAAAAATCTTTAAAAGATTCTACTTGGGTCTGTGATGAAATAAGAAAAATTTTACCTCTGCATATTACTTTTGAGACAGTTATAAATGACTGAAGTTGGAGATTTGGGATGGAGAGATTCCTAGCTATTACTGTCACAGCCAAGAGTGGAAACAGGGCTTTCACAAAAGGAGACGGTGGGGCGGGGTAGGGGGGCCACTGAGAAAAGGGAGGGGTTGTATAAACCTTGACAGACTGGGAAATGAGACCTGGGTATGGGAAACACTACCCCAAACCCGCCTGTGGCCGTAAAGACTGGCTCCCATGCCTCCCACAGTGGCACTTCCCACACCACATGTGTAAACAGCAGAAGGGGCTCGAAGCAGCTGGGTGAGGAGCAGGGGAGGGGTTGGTCTGAACTCCAAGCTCAGTGCAAAGTCTGCTGAGGCATCCCCTAACCAGGTCCCGATTTGGGGAATGTGTACCTCAGTTTCCCCATTTGTAAACCATAACAACCAGTGTTAAAAGCCACCGAGTCTTTGCTATGTGACAGACACTGTAAAGTTCTCTACCTGCATTCACTTACTCTCTCTTCACAACAGCCCCATGAGGCGGGTCCTGTTAGAGATACCATTTTACAGATGAAAAAACTAAGGCTTGGAAAGAAGAAGTAAAGAGCCAGAGGTTACACATGCATCTGTGATTCAGACCCGTCTCCCTGTTTTCTCTGCAGCTTGTCTGGAGGTGTGTAGAGCAGTCCTTGCCTCTCATTATTCCCTTGGAAACCAACATCATCCTGGGCTTCTCCCCTCCATGGTTCAATCCATCAGCAGGCTGGGGTAGAAAGAGGGGAGTGGGCTTCCTTGGGTACCAGGTTGGCCAGTTGGGTAATTAGTCAGTGCTGACCACCCACGCACAGGGGCACCTCCCGGTTTATACATTTTTCTTACATGTGCTCTCTGTTGGCTTTCACAGCAGACCACATGTATGAACAGAGCAAGTTTTCCTCGTCTATAAAGTGAGTATGTAATTGCCTATATAAGGGTGGTATGAGAGCTCGTGGAACAATGTCAGGAACAGAAACTACTCTTTAAATACATGTGAGGCCCCTTCCCAGCTCTCTGCAGTGATGGTGGCCAGGACTGCGACCTTACAGCTGCACTTCCCCCAGGGTTTCTCCTGCGTCCTGTGCCTCGTCTGGGCTACCTTTCCCTTCACACTTCTCTGCCTCCCTCCCCACTTCAGTGCCCCAGGGCTGCGAGTCCTACATAGACTTACAGCATGGGACTGTGTTTGGGGGCAGGAATCTAAGAGAAGACCCCAGGTGTGGAGTCGGTAAGGGGTGACTTTGAGTGACAAGATGCAGATGTGGTTAGGGAGGGAAGGGTTCAGATCACGGAGAGGAAGAAAGGTTCATGGCACTGAGGGACAGGACAGTGAATGTACACCAGTGGGTCATGCACATGTAGCATGTACACATGTGAGTACACACACATGTATGTACACCTCTGACTGTAGTGGTCTCAGCAAATGAGCCCCTGGTCATGCATAGAGCTGCTCAGGCAACCTGTTTTCCAGAAAAATGCTCATTCTTTTTCAGGGTATGTTTAATATATATTATCATACATAATATATAGAAATATAAATGGTCTGGCCGAGGACCAGCACTTTGGCCTGCCCTGTAGCCTCCTCATTTGCCACTGAGATTTTCTCTACAGTTTTTCAAGGATCCACAGAACAGACTTGAAAAAAAAAACCAGCCTTAAATTAGAAAAGAAAGATATGCAGAGTTTGGGGTTGGGAGATAGGGGACCATGGTTGACCCTGGTCGCACAATGTGGGCAGTCAACAATGCAGCTCTGGAGAGGGTGGTAGCCTGGGTCTCTGGTGACTCAGTAGAATCCCTGCACCAGCGCTGGGCTGTCACACTCACACTCCTTGCTTTGTGAGAGATGAACCCCTGCTTTACTTAGGTCACTGTTATTTGGATTTCCTATTACATACAGGTCAGCTCAGGCACTAACTGACCCACTGTGTTGGCCATCCCTCTCCTGGCATTCTGCCTCCGGGATGACCTCCCAGTCTGAAGCTTGCCTCCCCCAGGTCCCACTCATGACTTGACATCTCTTATTCTCTTTCTTCCCACAAATCATTCAAGATGCCTTCTCTGCTGGGTCATCTGGTACCCCCAGGTCTCAGGTCCATGCCTGGCACACAGTATGCACTCACTGAATGTTTTTTAAGCAAACAAATGAATTATTTCACCAGCCCTGCCTTTTTCCCATTATCCTATGGCTGTTCAACCTACATCTCAAACCCTGACCCCTTGGCCCTTTCCTATCTCACATTTCTTATTGTCTATGGAAGATCTCTATTGGGTTGACCTTCAACCCCTGCAACAAAACTTGTCTGAAGTGGAGCTTGTTATCTTTCCTTCCCAACCAGAGCCCCCCCCCCCCACCTTCCCTACTATTGCTAGCAGCTCAATTAGCCTTGGGACCCACAGTCATTGCTCTTCATTTTCCCCTTTTCTTGGCATTCACTCCCTCTTTGCATCTTGCCTGTTCTTTCTCAGCCAAGTCTCCCAAATTCAGAGGCTTCTATTGTCACCGCCCCCTGAGTGTACTCTGGGTGGGAGTGCGGTCAGGCTCAGATGTTGCCAATGCCTTGATGCAGATGTGCTCAAAAGTGAGTGCTGGGTGCGGCACAGTCACAGGAACACTCCGAGAGTGTGCACGAAGGAATGAGGAATCGAACGAAGGATGCCACTCTGGCTTCTCCTTGAGTAGAAGGGTTTTCTGTGTCCTATCTTCTCAAGGTGAATGCAGTGATTCTGCAGGTTGACTGGGGGCAATTCTTAATTCCTCAAGTTTACTTCATACTCAAAAGCAACCTGAAAACGTGTCCCTCTTCCCTGCCTTCACACTACCCACTCCCTCCCATTGCTCTGATTCTGGACCCTACCCTTCACTGAATGGCACCCGTATGACAGCTGGGGAAGAGAGGCCGTGTCGGGACTCACTGCCCGCCGTGGGCCTCTTCTGCTTCTGTGCACCCAGTACTTTACCGCTGTCTAGAGCATATGTTCCTCCCCTTTCAGTTTTACCCTGTGATGACATCTTCCAAATAGATAAATAGCAAAAGAAAGAGTAAAGAACGTAACTCCTTCACAAGGCAGGGCCAGCTCCAGCCACCTCTACCGCAGACTCCAGCGCTAAACCTCCCTGCAAGTGCTCCTCACATGAAGGGCGGGGCAGGGTTCCCCCTCTTCTGTTCTCCGGGTGTAATTGTACATCCAGGATGAGCTCTGGGGGTCCTCACACCCCTGCACATCTCTTGACTGATTTATGCAGGGCTAGGAAGCAACTGAGAAAACAACTTGGGGTTTGGGTATACACAGGCTTATCTAGTGACATTGAGGGATCTTCGTGGAAGCCACACGGCAGTGAATAAATTCAGGACACCAGGCCTGAGCAGCAGATGGGAATGGCTCCTCAGCGGGAAGGCCAACACCACCTGAGCTTACTCAGTCCAGCCTTCCCGGGGCCCAGGTGCTCTTCTGCAGAGAAAAGGCTGTGTATGTGTCCAGTGACTGGCACTATAACAGCTTGGGGTTCAAGCTGCTTCAGTGGAGCCACACAAGGAGAGAGGAGCCTTCTCTTTCCCCATGTGCAGATGCTCAGCTAATGACTATCCAGAACAAGTGGTGACAGCCACCCTCCAAAGGGCAGCCTGAGTACAGTGACAATGGCCAAGAAGCAGGAAGCATCAGCAGATGAGGACAGCAGAGGTTTCCAGAGAGCATTGTGACACCCAAGCAGGCTGAAATGATGGAAGGGGACATGGCGGGTAGGGGTCATGGCCTTGAGTTCCCACAGCGAACTCTCCAACTCCAGGAACCAGGCACGCAGTTCACAGTGACCACCTCATACCCACTGACGGTAAGATGATGGGGCATACAGGTTATATCTGGATCCTCCAGCTGAAGATACATCAAGCAAGTCCAAAGAATGAAGCAGGAAGAAAAGACAACTAGACGGCTGGCTTTCATAGGCCCGAGCACATTGCCGAGTGTTGGCAGTGGTAGACAAAGGCTCGGTCTGACCAGGGCCGGATAGGAGGGGAGGACACAGCAGGAAGCCAGTCACTTGGTCCACCCCACTCTCTGACCAATGGTGTCCTGGAGCAGTGGGGAGTTAGGATAGGACAAAAAGAGTGGACACATTGGAGACTGAGTCTCCAGTTCCTTCTTGTCATGGGTAGGCAACTGGGCTTCTCACAGAGAAAAATAATTAAAGTGGAATTTGGATGGTAGGTCACACAAGGCCCGCGCATGCATTACCCCACATAATTGCCACCGCGTCCTATGAGATATGGCTATCCTCACTCTAAAGGCAAAGAAATAAAGGTTCAGCCACATAAAATGACACTCAAGGTGCCCATGCTCCCCTGCACACCTTACTCTGCTAAAGGGGAAGGTGGGGGGAGCTTAGTGGCAGCTTCGTGACACAGCCATTCAATAAATATAATGCATATGATGTAAAAATACTGTCAAATACAAACTGAGCAGTTTTTTAAGTATTGGGAAGTCCCACAAAATAGTGGGAAGACGTGATTCAGGAAAATGCAGAAAATATGTGGCCAGCATTTCGTGGGCTTCAGAGTTTGTTAGAAATAGGTGTGTGGATCCCGCCACACGCTGTGAACCAGAATATGGCCCCTCTCCATGTTCAACAAGCTGTCCAAGTGACTCTGCTCTACGTGAAGGTTTGAGAACTCATGATCTAGATTAGAGCTGACCTTAATTTAGTTATCAGGACAAATAATCAACTAGTTTGTAAAACCCACGTGTACTGAGGGCCATCAGGTTTCTCTCTGACAATAATAGCAAATCTTCATGAGCAATTACTCCCTGCCATGTATGTAGATTATAATTTTTACAAGAACTCTGCCGGGTTGGCATTATTATCCTCACATTATAAACATAGGACAAGTGATTTGAGTGAAGCTGCCCTGTTTCCTTCCTGGACTCCAGCCCATTCTGTTTGCCTCCTTCTCCAGGCCCACAGTGTCCCTCCTTGGCCCTCAGAGGAGGACCCAGGCTCGGCTGGTCCTCAGCCCCAGGGCAGACATCGCCACTACAGTGACAAATAGGGATTCTGGGGAGAAGCTGGTGAGCCAAGATGAGGAGCATGTGCGGCCTCGATAGATGCCAGAAGAGACCGGGAGCTTGTCTGAGAAAGAATTATGAGGGACTAGAAAGGGAGTCTGAGGTGAAGAAGATAACAGTGGATAGAGAAAGGGAGGCTGGAGGAATGCAAGCAGTTTGGATCTGGAATCTGTGGAAAGTGAGGGAGTGAGTGATGTGGTTGGAGGTGCTGTGAAAGGAGCTGGGTGGAGGGGGAGGAAGGGACTTCCTGCTGGAGGAGGTGTTCAAGGGAGGCTGCCGTGAAGGCGGATGGTGCAGGAGGGCCCAGGGAGCTCCAGAGCCAGAGGGAGGGGAAGAAGGAAGGGGGGACAAAGAATGGGCCTGTTATTTCTATGCCAAACTCAAACTTATAACTAACAATCTTTTAGAGGCGCACTCTGGCCCCCCAGTTCTCAAAATTTTGATCTCAAGGTCTTTTTATACTTAGCAGCTCACAAGCATTGGGTTATATGGGTTATAGGCGTCAATATTTATTCTACATTTTTAAAAAATAGCAAGCCGACTGTCATGATTGTACATGTTTGCACATCTCTTTAATGTCTGCAAGTAGACAACAGCTGGGCTCTCATACCTGCTTTTGCATTCAGGCTGTTGCATATATTGTTTTGGTTTCCGTACATGGAACAAACTCTGGCTTTACGGAAATACGTAGCTGGAAAATAGAGGAATACATTAATCACCTTTCAGGTAATTGTGGATATTCTTCTTGATTCTTCCTCAAAATTCAACAAATGGTAGTTTCTTGGAGGTTACTGCATTGTATGGAATGAGGTTTGCACCCTCTCACTGAAAAAAGACATTGATCTCTACCTTGAGTGGGCGTGTGGCCCAGGCAGAATTTGCAATCTTGTGCACTACTCATTGAGAAATTGTTGGCTCACTGGTGCCCAGGCCTCCCAAGTACACAGTAGAAAATCCCCTGCACACTCATGAGCAAATGCGAAAGGCAAAGGTGATTCTGAAATAGTGCTGGCCTCACAGACCCCCTGAGAGGGTCTTGGAGCATCCAGGGGCCCCGACTACCCTGGGGTCACTGCTGTGCAGTGATGACATGTCCGGAACCAGGAGTCAGACACCTGGGCACATCCCTGAACTCTCTGAGCCTCCTCAGCCAAGCTAGAGGACTCACTCCTCTGAAAATTCCCCATGAACCCTCCCACCAAGCCTTTGCTCCCTCTATAATGTTTTCTTCTCCTCCCAGTTCTTCAACTGTCACCTGTCAGTGGCCTCCCTTTTCGGAGGCCCAGTTGCTGAGCCACTCCTTCCATGACATGTCCCTGACTTCTCCTCTGGCCCTTTGTTCAGGCCTCTCCTGGGGACCTTATCTCACATAGCCTTGAGTGAAAAGGACCACCCCCCACCACTCCCACTCCCACCACTCCTCCCAAAGGCACCTTGAGTCCCTGGAGAGCAAAGACCACCCGTCTTGCCCAAGCTGTGTCTCCTCCTGCCACCAGCCAATGTCTGGTGAGGAGCAGGCACCCTGTGCAAGTGAAATTAATTGGTTAGCATGTCTCAGAAAGATCTATCGGTAAGGCTGAATGGATATTTATGGGAGAAGAGGCTGGGAAGAGGTGACTGGGAGGTGAAGGGAGAGGAATGATGGAAGATGGAAATAATGAGAAAAGCGATAGAAGGAAACGGAGAGGAGAGGTCAAAGAACGCCCCTACGGGCCACAGAGGGAGACAAAGAGATGGGGTGTGATCAGAGTGTAGGAAGGGGAAAGAAGGGCACTTTAGGATGGATTTAGAGGGTGAGGGAGATGCTTGCAAAACAGCATTCCATTGTATTAGGAAACTAAAGGATGAAAATCCCAGGATGCCAGTGGGCAGAGAAGGCTAAGTCCTGGGCAGCACTGGAATGGTTGCTTGCGCATGAGGGACGTGGACAGGGTGAGAGAAAGCCAACGTTTGGCTGTGTTCCCAATTCTGTACCCCAACAATGCAAGGCGCCTGCCAGCTCCCACACATCCAGTGAGGAACGAGCCTGCGTGAAATGGAAGTAAAAAGGAGCAAGACACTCAATACCTCCATTTTTCTCCTCAGATATTTGCAGAGTGAGTGTGTGGTATGGGCATGGGGAACATGGTGCTTATTGCTCACACTACATTAAAATTCAGATTGGCTTTACAATATCCCCAGCATAACCGCTCTGTGCTGATATTTTTATAACTCTTAATATCAAACAAATTGCTTCTTCACTGAGACAGTTTAATGTGACGGGGGCCGTGCCCACCAGCTTCCTCACGCCGGCCCCATAAAGATCACCGTTCTGTTACTGGGGACAGAGGAGCCATGAATTTCTTATCAAAAAATATGGCTGGATTATGCAGAGTAAATCTCAGATTGTATTAAAGGGATCATGGTGTTTTAATTTCTTTTCTCTCCTCCCACACCCCTCCCTGCATCTTTTTTTTTTTCCTAATAAAATGAAATGTGGGGCGAGGGGCTCCAGACTGAATCAGCAGCTGTGAGTAGGTCCCTGTTTTTCTCATATGCCTCTTCCCAGTCATCAGTGGGTGCTCTTGTCCTACAGCACCCTCCATAGGTGTCATCTCTCTCCTTCATGATCTGATGCAGAAAGAGATTTGGATGATTTTTCTAGAAAATCTCTGCCATGACGTTAACTTCAGGATCCTCCTGTTTGGACAGGTTTTGTCTCACTGGCCACTGGGCAGTAGAGAGAGGGCAATGGGTGACATCATTCGCCGCTGCTTCCCAAGCTGGGTCCATCAAAGACCCCTTTACTATCCAGCCATGAACTCCTAGGTAATTAGGAAACAGAGATTCTATTAAACAATGGGCTCTCCCTGTCATTTATGAATCAAAGGCCTAGAAAACTGTCAATCAGAGCCATCCAGTTCAGATAGTAAGTATTCCCATCAAAATGCTACAAATCAACTCAAAGCAAAGAAACTTGACATTTTTTAACCTGAGAACTTTATTGTAGGTAATCCAAATATTTTCCAAATATTGAAAATAATTCATGGACTCCTCCCTTTCCCCACAGCCTTAGACAGCCACTGAAGGGACACTGAAGTTTATAATGAGTGACGTAAGGTGACCCCAAAGGCCCGAAGGAAAGACTGATGGGAAGGAACCTCCCACATCAGAGATCTTGGGGCAAGCCATGCACGTTTTACAGGAAAAGTATTGATGGAAACACCAACCCAAACAGCAAATTATGCAGTAGTTTTGCAGCATTTTCCATTCTTCCCAAGACCCACACATTCCAGACTGACAGAGGTAGAGACGGGTACCTCAAAAGTGACCGTCACTTGGGAGTACCTGCGGGTCGTCACTGAATCCTAAACTTTCCCTTTATCTTCACACATTGAATCTCTCTTCTTCGCCATTTATGCCCTCCTGGGCACTTCTCATACTAGACTCTTAGAATGACTACATCTCCAAGTTTTGCATTTTAACACACTTTGAAATGACAACACAGGAACACCAATTACAGGTAACTTGGCCCAGTATTATAATTTGGCCCATGTTTTTTTTGCAAATGTGCTGCCAGGAGTCAAGCAAAATAAGCCTTTTCTTTAAATATGCTATCTTTTTTGGTTTATATAGCAGTTGAAGTCCCAACTACCTCTCTTTCTTCTAGAACATTCTCAGAAGGCCCTGGTTTACAGATTCAGGTGGTCTTTGGAAATCTATGAAGTTCTGGAAGGCTGTTGAAGGCTGGCTTCTCAGCCCAGGCCCACTGGAGTTGTTAAGCTTTAAAGTATATCATAGTT
>VMDR010011388.1:0-28579 GCA_007922815.1 Macrotus californicus | reverse complement strand
TTCACATCATAAGGGTGCCAGAAGGAGAAGAGAAAGAGCAAGAAACTGGAAATCTATTTGAAAAAATAATGAAAGAAAGCTTCCCTAATTCGATGAAGGAAATAGATGTGCAAGTCCAGGAAGCACAGAGAGTCCCAAACAAGATGGACCCAAAGAGGCCCACTCCAAGGCACATCATAATTAAAATGCCAAAGGTTAATGACAGAGACTCTTAAAAGCAGCAAGAGAAAAGCAGTTAGTTACCTCCAGGGGAGTCCCCATAAGACTCTCAGCTGATTTCTAAAAGAAACTTTGCAGGCTGGAAGGGACCGACAAGAAATATTCGTCATGAAAATCAAGGACCTACAGCCAAGACTGCTCTCCCCAGCAAAGCTGTCATTTAGAATCGAAGGGCAGATAAAGAGCTTCCCAGTCAGGAAAAATCTGAAGGGGTTCATCATCACCAAACCATTATTATATGAAATGTTAGAGAGACTTAATTAAGGAAAAGAAGATCAAAACTATGAACAATAAAATGGCAAAAATACATACCTATCAACAATTGAATCTAAAAAACAAACTAAACAAACAAGAACAGAGACAGAATCATGGACACAGAGAGCATTTTGATGGTTGCCAGATGGGAGGGGTGTGGGGTTACCGGTGAAGAGGTGAGGGGATTAAGAAATACAAATGGGTAGTTACAGAATAGCCCTGGGGGATGTGAAATACAGTATAGGAAATGGAGCAGCCAAAGAACTTACACGCATGACCCATGGTCACGAACAATGGTGGGGGCACTGCCTGAGGGAGTAGGGGGTGCTGGGTAGAGGGGGCAAAGAGGGAAAAATTGGGACAACTATAATAGCATAATCAATAAAATATATTTAAAAATAAATAAATTTCAGGAGCAATTTGTCTATGAATTGTAACCTTTCGATGATGTATTTGATTTCCCCCCAGAAGTTGAACTTCTTTGTCACCCAACTTTGATTCATATTTTAATTTTTTAAAAAGCAAATGGCCTGTATAACATGTTGCCACATCTAGCGGATTGCAAGCGCTGTTTGGGTTGCAGCCAATAGCTCTAATTTATGCCTCGGAGATGCCCAGGGAGCCCCCCGGCCCACTTGGCTAACAGCTGCAAATCCACACCTCTCTGCCCCTGACATTTATACTCTGTAGTTTTCTTAATGCTGGATGGAGTTTTTTTTTTTAAGGAATCGTACATAATGTATGCCAGCGCCTTTCAATGATGCACCTTTGGCCGAAGATAAAGCCGGTTGCTGGGGCTCCCTTTGGGCTAGGGTGTTGCAGCAGGTCCTATGGCAAAGGTTCTGGGCTCCGAGACCCGCCCCCCACCTCCCCCACCCCGCGCCCCCCATACACACACCGGTGCGTTCCTTGTGCTAATTACCTCAGGACAGGACAGTGGCTCAGAAGCAATCATCTTCTTTTGTTAACACACCCTAGCGGTACCACCGCTCCCCATAAATAAAACATCACTGACATTACAATGTCGTGTTCGCCGGGACTCCAGCCCCTCGTAGGGGCTCTAGGAGACGGCAGAAGATGTCCCCCGGCAGCAGGTTCTACTGCGGTGCAGGCCAGCGGTCAGGATCCCTTCTCATTGGCAGTCCCCTCACGCCCACCAGGCCTGGCTGCATCCGCGGTCCCTGGTGTTCTGAGGTTGGGAAGGCCGGCAGAAGGCTGTTTCCCCTCCAACTTAAAAGATGCTTGTAAGTACGTGGTCATATTTTTAGCTGCTTGGAAGGGGCCTGAGTGGACGCACAGGGTGCCAAGCTATGGTGAGGAGTTTAGCAGGCATGACTGTGGGAATATCAGAAGTGATCCTCAGATAGTCGTGCGTTTCTTCACTCATGCCAGTGCTTGGTTCTGCACACATACACAAATAAGAAAAAAAAAAGAGGTGGCTGATAAGAAATACATTTAATAAATGAGAACAGTATAAATAATAAGACTAGAGCCAATGTTGGTTTGAACAGAAGAATGAAAGGCACATTCAAGGCATAAGGTTCTACTGTTTGATTGGCAAGTTTGGCTCTGAGCTTCCTGGCAGTCAAAGAGAAAAGGGAAACAATGGGTGTCATCATCAGGATGGAAAGAACCATAGCATTGCTTCAGGGGACGTGGAGTGTTTCTGACATGAATCTGGAAGCAGTTTCTGTAGTGGGTCCTCCTATGGAGTCGTGTTTCTCGATGTGTGGTCCGCTGTGGGAGGTAAGGGACTCCCGCAGACTCACAAACCGAGTGAACATGCACATTCTGAGTCCAGTTCCTAGTAGTGGATGACACAATCTTACTTATTTTTGTTTTGTATGACTGATGTCTATTTCATATTTAATACTCACGGAGTTATTCAAAGTTACCAAACGTACTTCCCATAAATTACATTTAGCGCTTTACTGGAGTTAACTCAAGAATTCATTTGAGCATTCCATCAGGAAGTCTGTTTTCCTGACCAGATTGCAAAATTCCTGCAGATCCAAGGTGTGGGTGAAGGGTTGACATTTTCTGAGTATCAGGTAAGGACACTTTGTTATCAGTGAACAATGAATGCGGTTTTGGCAGTTTTGAATTTATGTGGGTCTCAGGGATTTCTAGTCTCATGTTGGTAAGTGCATTGGTAGAATAGCTTTCAGGTTTTAACTTTGTTAACCTTTTTTTTCTCGGTAATTGCTTTGGAAAATGGAAAGGGTCGGGTGATGAACTATGAGCTCATTTGCTCCACCTAAGCGGGCTGCAGATAAGAGTTGAGGTCCCCATATCGGAGGGACGGTGACAGCCCTCGATGGCATTCCCACGGCAATGAAACTCACGAGTGGATGTGATATGATAACCCTAACACCCATGCTCCTAGGAACAGAACTTCAAACCACATGTAGCAAAGCTGACTGAACCAAAAAGAGAACTAGACAAACCCACCATGGCAGTTGGAGATCACAACAGTCCTGTCTGGCCACTTGGTGGAACGAACAGACAGAAAATGAGAAAAAGATGCGGGAGGCTCCGCGTCCCACTGCACTACCAGCTCATGCCGCCCGAGTGGCATGTGCAGAGCACCCCCCAGTGACAAAAGCAAAATGCACGTTCTCCCTAAGGGCAGAGGGACCCTCGCCAGGACAGATCATATTCTGGCCTATAAAAACAAGTCTTAATCAATTTCAGTGGTTGGAAATCATACAAATATGTTCTTTGACCACAGCAGAATGAAGCCAGAAATCAATAACAGAAAGATCTGGGAACTCCCCAAAATAGTTGGAAAGTAAACATCACACTTTTTAATGATTCATGCCTCAAAGAAGGCATCACAAGGAGAACTGAAAAACATTTGGAAATGAAGTGACAATGTAAACCGAATATCGAAAATCCGTGGGGCAGAACTAAAGCTGTGCTTCGGGAGAAATTTACAGTGCCAAACTGGTGCATAGAAACGGCCTCAAATCAGGATGTATGATCTTTTACTTCAGGAAATTAGAAAAAATAGAGCAAAGTAAACCCAAACTAATAATAAAAGGAATAATAAAGACAGAGCAGGAAGCATCAAAATAGAAAACAGGAAAACAATAGAGAATATTAGTAAAACCAACATCCAGTGTTTTGAAAGATGAATAAGGTTGGCAAGTCTCTGGCTGGACCGATTAAGAAAAGAAGAGATAAAACTCAAATTACCGACACCCAGAATGAAAGACAGGTCATCGCTACATGGCCAACCAACAATAAAATAAAATTAAGACAAGAAATGCCACAGTTTACATACAGTGGACGTGTCCCTTGAAATAAACTACCAAAAGCTCACACGAGAAAAAAATAGGCTGCCTGTATAGCTTTATATCTGTTAAAGAAATTAAATTTAAAAAATAGTTAAAAATTTTTGGATATATAGTTGTTATTACAAGAAGACTAGGAAGATTAATATTCCTCTCAGACATAAACCCTTAAGAAAATTTTAGCCAATTAATGCAATAATATAGAAAATGATAATACACCATGACCAAGTGAGTTTCACTTTAGAAATTGAAAAAAAATCAATTAATGTAATTGATCATGTTCGCAGACTAGAAAGAGAAAATAGATGCAGGAAATGTATTTGACAAAATTCAATACCTAGTTATGATGAAAAACCCTAGCAAACTAGTTACAGAAAGGGACTTCCTAAATCCACAAAAGCTTACAGCTAATGTCGTACTTAAATGGTGAAAACTTGAGAGATTTCCCCTTCGATCAGCAACAGGGCAGTGACATCCACATTTTCTGCACCTGATCGTTATTATACGTGAGGTCCTAGACGATGCCATGAGGCAGGAGAAGGAAATAAAAGGGATACGAATTGGAAAGGAAGCGGTGAAACTCTCCAGGCAACGTTCTCTTCTATCCAGAAAACTCCAAAGAATTGGCAAAGGAGTTAGGAGATCTGATACTTAGCTTAGTAGGGTTGCGGGATACCAAGGTCAGTATGCGACAGTCAACTATATTTCTACGTAATATCAATGAATATCTCATTTAAGTGTTAAAAAGCAATGCCATTTACAATGATAAGAAAAAAGATTTAAAGGATAAATTGAACAAAATATGTGTTCATGTATACCAAACACTATAACACATTGCTGAGAGAAATTAAGGAAAATTCAAATAAATGAAGAGGTACACTCCATTCTATTTTTTTTTAGATCACCAGACTCAATATTAAGTCTCCCTGCATTAATCTATGTATTCAAAGACATCTTAATTGAAATCCCAGCAGGATTCCTAAAAATAAAAATTGATAAGCTGATTATACTTCAGTCAGCTTCAAAGTGCTCTCCATTTGATGCATTCTACCCATTGAAAGTTTTTTTTCCATTGCTCACAACAGTTTTTGAACTTGTCGATTTTGGTGCCTTTTAGTGCTTCTGCTGTTTTTTTGTTTTGCCTCTTCCACACTGGCAAAATGTTTCCCTTGGAGGCCTTTTTTCATGCAGGGAAACAAAAAAAAGTCACTCGAGGAGAGATCGGGTGAATAGGGAGAGTGGGGCAGGGGAGTCACACCGTTTTGGGTCAAAAACTGCTGAACACTCAGTGCAGTGTGGGCAGGTGTGCTCGTCAATCACCCGTCATGAAATAGGCAAATGTGTTGAAAGAGTCTTCAGAAAAAAATTCACTGAAGCCGAACACAGCCTCTCACAACAACACCAGCTGATACACTGATGCAGATGGGCTCCTAGAACACTCACCTAGTGGAGGAAGCCTGTCCTACAAGGGGCCCACCCTCCAGAAGACAATCCCGGGTTTTTGTGGGTCCTCCCTCGTATGCCCTCCTTACACACAGAGGGCAGGGCACCGAGCACACAAATGAAGCCAGGACATGGGGTGTTAGGAACATTCAAGTGAGTCAGGCTGAACTGTAAGATCACGTGGCCAAGGTCACAGCCAGAAGCTCACTAGGAATGCAAATTCTTGGGCTGGGATGGAGCCCAGGAACCTGCATTTGGTGATCCCCCACGTGATCTGACACGTGCTGAATTGAGAGGCTCTGGTGTACAACATTAGGAAGGACATGACTGCACCTGCTGAAGACAGGACCCTAAAGAAGTGCCTTGAAAGAATCTAAGTGCTAGAGCCTCAGTTCAGACGTCAGGTCCCTGAGCTGGTGGTGGCTGGGCCAGCCAGTCCCGAGCCCAGGGTGGCTCGGGCCTCTTGGAATGGGCATAAGAGTGGGGTGATTCTGTAGTTCCCAGCACAGGGACCTGGAGCTGGGGATTGGTGACCTTTCCCCGGAGGAGTTGGGGAACCAGGTTCTGGCTCTTTGGGAGATGGGCAGGGAGCTGCTGAGCCGCCCCCTGAGTCCACATGCCACCAAGCATTTCTCAGGACTGATAATTAGCATTCGCACCTGTGTGTGCATGTGGACTTGTCTCTGATGTGTGCCGATATTGCTGGTACAGGAAGAACATGAATTTGGGAAAGAGGTTCTGGAGTCCTCTGTGTGCTGCCTCAGCCAGTGCAGGCACACTGAAAAAGCAGGTGTTATTGGTGGGGCTTTGTGAGATGTTTCTGGACGCTGGGAACCAGGGACTCTGGAGCTCCCTGTGCAGTGATGTTGGTCCCTTCCTGGTCCAGCACTCGGGCTCTGGGCTGCTCCCACATCTCTGAGACATTATCCATCAAGATCGGGTTCAGAGCCCCTCCATGGCCTGTTAGGTAGGACCCGGGGTGACAATGATAATCCCAACTCAAATGGGTTTGAACGAAAAGGGGGTTTATTGTCCCATATAACAGATGTTTACTTGAACCTTCAGGTGCCGCTGGGCCCAGGGTCTTGAGCAATACTGCCGAGATTCCTCACCCCTCCCGGGCCGCTTCCTGGCTTTACCCAGCAGGTAAGGCGGGGCTGGCCTCCCTTGGTGACACCCTCCAACCTAGCAGTCCTGGCAGATGCCTGTGAGGAGCCCCCTGGATCATACATCCATCCTGGAACAAACCTCAGGGGTCAGGGGTGGGATTCTCTGGCAGCCTGGCCCCTGTGATGGAAGGAAGGATGGGGCCCATCATCAGTGGTCCTACCGGTACCCCATGGGGTTGGGGACCCCCACCAAGGAACGCCAAGGAGGAGTGGGGTAGGTGCTGTGTGGACTTGGCGATAACTGATGTTGTTTAGTCCATGGGTTCAAGTGGATCCCTGGTTGTCAAGGGCAAGACTCAGAGGACACCCTGCAGGTCATCCAGGCCTCTATGTTCAATGTGGCACAATGTGGTCACACACACTTGGCCCCAGGGGGATCCCGTGGAGGGGAGGCCACGAGAGCCCTGGGCTGAAGCTGGGCCAGGGCTCAGTTCTCTGGGGGCTGTGTCACCTTGCCAGAGCTAGGGATGAAGGCTTGCTTGGTCACAGAGGCGCTGGGTAAGGGAGTAGCCGACTGAGGCTGAACTATTCATATCTTCTGGAAAGATGTCAGCATCTGTGTCTGGGGTGTGTGGGAGGCTCAGGCTGGGGCAGGAGGAGGTGAGGCCTAGGTCCCGGGCCCGGTTGCCAACACTCTGCTGGGGTTCCCAGATCCTGGGCCCCCTGGGACCCCCTGGCACCTCCAGGCACCTCCAGGCCCTGATGTAGTCATCCATCCATCCTTCACTCTGTGGCTGGACAGACAGCAGCACACAGCCTGGGCCCCGTGCAGTCCAGGTGGGGACAGGTCCCACCTCCTGGTGGCCATCCTGCCGAGCCTCATCAGGGAGCCTCTCTCCATCTCAGGAGCACCCCCAAAAGCATTCTGCCCTCTGGGGACCACACAGGGAACCCCCTCCATGCAGAGCCGTGGATGGCGGGCCTATCTGGGAACCCACAGCCCTCCCCACGGGGTTTACCTTCCATAGCTGGGGATCGGGGGAGTGGGGGAGCACCCTGAGTCCCTGGATGGGGAATGATGCACACTTCTGTCAGCCTAATCAACAACACAGGTCTTTGTGGTTCCGTGATTGGTTTCAATTAAAGCTTCGCTACTACTTGATTAAGATTTATTGATTTGGGCTGGCTTCTTGAGGAGGTGGGGTCTGGGGATTGATGGGCTCCAGGTGGGCAGGGAGCACTGGGGGCAGCTGCACGCAGACTTGTTCTCTCCCACAAGCGTGGGTGTGACCACGTGGCTGCTCTGGCCAAAGAAAGGTGGCGCTGGTCAGCCTCCCTCGGCCCTTCCTGGTCCTGGGTTGTGGCTCCCGCCCCTCTCTTCTGCCCTTCATTCTGGCCCTTCCACCTAGAGCTCCTTTCCTGCCTCTCTCCCCAGCTTACTCTTGCTTGCCCTTCAAGCTTTCTGGCGAAGTTCGCCCCTGCCCTTCCGAGAGGCCCCTGAATCTCCCCAGGCCACCTGTGGGAGTGCCCTCCTCTTTGTGGCCCCAGGGGCCTGCCCTAGTCTGTGAATCAACAAGAGCAGGAGGGGCCAGCAGCAGCGCACCCTTCTAGAGCCCGTGTCAGTTGGTTGGGGAGGGTGGACTTCCACCAGCTCAGAGGCCCCGCTGTGGCAAGGGCCAGGAGGGCTGCTTGGGACTAGAAGGTCTGCAGTCAGGCTCTGTGCTGGGGCCCAAGGTGTTGGCACGGGGGAGGGCGCCCTGCTGGTTAGGCCTTGTGTCCTTCCTCACCGTCTGGCACATTGGAGCTGCTGGCCAGTGCTTGCGGCGTGGAACTGGACTCTCCTCTCTACTTCAGTTCCCTAACCCGCAAAGGGGAGATGGTGACTGTACCTGCCCCCGCCCTCCCCTCACCCCCAACCCCAGGCTCTCTGGGAAGTCCCCTGAAAGCCAGGTGTGCAAATGTCCAGCCCATAGCCTGGCCGAGCCAGGGGTGAGATAAAGCCTGGGGGCTGTGCCCTGGAATCGAGCTCCCTCTGGCCTGAGATCTGCTTGGAGGGGCCATGTCTGCTGTCTGAAGGGTCATCAGCACACTCCCCACTGTCCATGTTTTCATCTCGGCCCCTGCAGAGAAAATGCATGCACCAAGGTGTGGAGAGAAGGCCTAGCGTGTTCAGAGACCTTTGAGGCTTTCCGCCTGCTGGGAGCACAGGGCAAGCACGCGGCTGGGGCTGAGGCTGGGAGGTGAGCCCCACTCGTCCAGAGGACACCTTATGCTCCAAGGACACCGAACTCGACCCTGCGTGGGACGGGAGAATGTGGTGAGATGGCTGAGATCCACCAAGAAACCCATGCTCCCTTTCCCCCTGTGCTGCGGTGACTCTGGCGAAGCTGTTCTTGGAAGAACTGCATTTCCCAGAATACCCTGCATCCAGGTGTAGCTAGGTGACTAGCTCTCAATCAGTGGATGGGATGCTGGAGACAAAGCTGGGCCTCAGAAGAGCAGAAGCCTTGTTACTCATCCACAGAGAGCTCTTTCCCCGTCTGCGAAGGGGAAGTCTGAGGCTTGGGGGGCTGACGAGACCCGGAAAGGAAGCCACCTGGGCTTTGGAATCCCCACCCGCAGGAAAAAAACCCCCGCAGCCACCATGAAGCTTACGTAGGTAAGAAATAAAGTAGCAATAAAGTTCTTACATAGTAGAAACAAAGTTCTGTTACGCTAAATGTCTGAAATTGTGGCTTGTGTTTATATCAGCAGTGGGCCATGCCTGGGGGAGAGCAGGCCGATCACTGGAGAGTTTGTGGGGTGAGAACTGGCCTGTCGCTGATGGAGAGAGGGGGGCAGTGGGGTGCGGGAAAGATTGGGCGGGGGCTGGCAGGTGCTGGATGGCCCACCTGAATGTGGACCCGGCTGGGTGGAGGGTAGGGGACTGGTTACTGCACTAGGAGAAAAGGGCACTTTGGGGCAGCTGGGGCTGAGGTGACAAGTTTGGTCCTGGCCACACAGAGTGTGAGGCACCTGTGGACCATCCAGTGGAGATGTCCAAGAGGCGGCAAACATTCTGAAGTTCCGTGGAGAGGCCGGAGGAGCTGAGGCTGGAGCCGAAGGCTTGAGAGCAGGAGGGAGGTTGCTGGAACAAGGGAGCCTGGGGTGAAATGCCGTGGCCTTGACCCTGAAGGCTCTGTGGAAGCATTGGCGGGCTTCGGGCTGGCCGTGCTGAGGTTGGGCCTCTGTGCTGCAAAGTCCGTTCTGGAAACCTGGAGGCAGCTGGGCTGGATGCGGAGCCTGGAGGGAGGCAGGGAAGCCCGTGGACCCTGCTGCCGCAGACCCGGGTCGGATGGAGGGGGGTGAGGTGCAGCAGGGCGGTTCACTCTGAGAGCTAGCTGTGCTGGCGGGGAGAGGGGGTCAGGATGGAGCCCTTGGAGGGGGTCTTGCCATCTGCGTACCCCAAAACGGTGATGGTGTTGATTCAAAATGGCTTCCTCAGGGCCGTTCTCAGAGCTTTTTACCCGTCTCTCCACGTCACAGCAGTGGTCCGTCTCATGCGCAGGGCAGGGCCGGACGCTGGCACTGTGTGGCTCTAATGGGTAACTACCCTCCAGCAACCGTATTTTCTGAGCGGAGGAAGTGGTGCATCCAGTCTCTGTCCATGGGGAACCGCCACGCAGACCCGGCTGTGGTGTTTAATGCTGCACCCTTGACTTTCGGTTTGTCTGGCTCCGTACGGATGTTCCGTCCCGTGGGTTGGGGATCGGGTTTGAGATACAGAACCTGCTGCCTTGGCTCCTTCTCTGTCGCGGCCACCTTCCCCCACGATGAAGTTCTTCATCCAGGCCACTCCACCTAGTAGGAGCCAGATGCCCTCCACCTCTGAGGAGCCCGGAGACCCAGCCTTTGACAGGAGGAGCTGGTTTGAGGGTGGGTGATGAGTTCCCCATTTAGGGGTCTGGAGTTTCCCGAGGGCCTTGCTG
Organism: Macrotus californicus; assembly: GCA_007922815.1. Taxonomy (NCBI): domain Eukaryota; kingdom Metazoa; phylum Chordata; class Mammalia; order Chiroptera; family Phyllostomidae; genus Macrotus; species Macrotus californicus. Next base: position 18,289 of record VMDR010011388.1, on the reverse strand, counting down.
TGGGGAGCCTGGAAGATGGAAGCCTCAGTGAGGTGGCAGCAGGACCCTGTGTCATGTTCTGATGGCTCAGCCTCTGCATGCCTCAGTGTTCTCATCTGTCAAATGGAGCTGCACGTCCCTGTCCCCACCACATGACTTGCCACAGCCTCCCAGCTGGCCGTCAGCCCCACCTCTCCTTATACCAAGCCCACTGGGGTCAGGCTCCGAGTTGGCCACCCCAGGCTCTTTCACACTGGACGGCAGCCTGTCTCGAACTTCTGTCCCCATCACGGCAGGCTGCTTGCGACACCCTGGGCTCATCCGTGGACATGTCCTTGGCTGAGTTGCCATTTTACTTTTACTTGTTTGCACTGGACACCAGAAGTGCCACAAGGGCAGTTTGTAATCACCACCGTGTGCTCGGTGTCCAGCACGGGCCTGGGGCACAGCAGGCGCTCCGTGAGCAGTGCTGAATGATGCGCTGAATAGGGATAAACAAACCCTTCTCACTTCCTCTTCCTCCTTTCCCTGCTTTGGTTTTGAGCCTCTTCTGGACCACAGAACACATTGAGAACTTGACTACAGTGCTCCAGGAACATGCACGCAGGCACAGCCACGCCGGGATTCTCATCCCTTTCAAAGCTGTCCACAGTTCCCCGGTCAAGGGCTGTGGTCAAGCTCTAGGCTTCATTGGGCCCCTGTTGACATTGTCCTTGATCTTCAAGGTCCTGCCCATTTGGGAGTAGAAGGGACCACTACCATGGCCTGCAGAATGACCTCTAATGGAGGAATGCGGAGAAGACAGGGACGGGAGTGAAAGCACCGCTCGGAGGCTGGAGGTGGACGACAGAGGCTTTGTGGGAGATGGGGGCTGTGCCTTTGCTTGGAGACAAAGGACTGAGCCTGTGTCACCTTGAACTTGCCTTCCCCCTGGGCTTTACTCTGAGCCTGAGTTTTAAACCTGTCTCTTCCGGGAGCTGAATTCAGAGGGCAGAGTCTCAGAGTTTTGCAATAGAGAGGAGTTCCAGACGTCATTTGGCCAAGCTGCTCTGGGCCAGGTGTGAACAGTGTGGTCCACAAACAGGACAGGGCTGCCAAGGGTCGACAGAAACACAGGGAAAGGAGTCAGCTCAAGTTCCCCTGCAGCGGGAAGACCCTCTGTGAGCAACAGGGTGCAGACAGGACGGTGGTGCCCAGGTGCACCATGGGGGTCACTCAGCTGCAACCCTCCGGGGGCCCTGCCCGTCTGGCTTTGCCCTGTGGGTGTGAGGCATTGCCAGCATCAGGCGGGACCTACTGGGTGCAGTGGTATGTGGACAGTAACACTGGATGGTCTCCCTACCTCTGGTTTAGCAAGAATGGCCCACAGGTGGGTGGGACTCGACCAAACCCACACTCCAGGACAAGAGCTCCCTGCAGGTGTGACGGGCTCTATAAGGGGTTCAAGGGACTCGGTCAAGGGCTCCTTTCCGTCCTCATTGAGGAGCCAGTGAGGCCTGCTTGCCTGAGGACCCGGGGAAGCTGCCCTGGGCCCATCCATATCACCCCATGGCTTTGGCCTTGAGCGCAAGGCCTGGGTCTGCCTTTGGACCTTGGCTTTGCGTCCCTGCGCTCCCCCTGCCCAGGGCAGTATTTCAGTGTCCCCTGCAGCAACCTGCTTCTGTGTCCAAGGGTGCTGGCCCCCAGGAGGCTTTTTTCCCCTCGTGCTGGTGGCACAAGAGTCAAAAACCCTGCCCTAGGCTGGAGGAGGCATTTATTTCATTTCCTGCTGGGAGTTCTGTCTGGAAACACATGCCCCGCTGAGCATGAACAGGGCCCCCGTGCCACTTCCTGTGTAACACTGTGAACCGTCCCCCCAGGAGCAGTGGCCCCGGAGCAGTTTAGGGCCTGTGCTGTTTCCACACTTCATGTCTAAGGCTGTGAGGGCTGTGAATGACTCTGTAAACGACACCCCTGTGTGAGTGGTTTGAGCAATTATGGCTGGCCTTGGAAAGCAGTGAGGACTGGAGCACCTTTCAGGTGTGCCCCACAAGGGCAGGGAAAGGCCAGCGGTGGGAGCGGGGCAGGGCACCTGGGGGAGACAGGATGTTGTGCAGACATCTGGATGCGTCTGGCTCTGGCTGGGAGGTGGAGTGGCTAACAGCCGGGTGTCCTTCCCTGATTGAAATCATGTGGAGTCTTGCTTAGCTCCTCTTGGGAAATGCTGTCCTAGTTTGACTGTGGGTCTCCCTCCCCACCCCCGCCGGCTGCCTTCCAAGGAGCCTGTTTTGTAACAGTTGGCCCTGGCTCTCCTGTTCTCACCCCGAGCAGAGAGGAGACTGTCATCCTGGAAACGGGGCCTCTTGAACCTGTGGCAGAGACAGGACAGGGTTTTCACTGGAGTGCTGAGTGCGGAGGGCGGGCTGGGAGGCTCCGCTGTGACAGCGAGATCCGCTCTCCCTAGAGAGAAGTCAGTGCGTCGGGAGACAGGGGAGAATGCGCCCAGGGGAAGAAACCTTTCCATTCAGCTGCCACTTCTGGTGACGGCAAAGGCCACCGCTGGCATCTCCCTTGTTCTTGGTGTGAACACAGGCTTGCTGGGGAAATATGACAAGTTCTTTTTCCCTCCCAAGAACTTTTCATGCAAATGGAGCCGTGATCAGAGTCAAGTTTTCCCCAAATAAGGAACTGCTTTGGGAGGAGACAGAGGGAGCAAGAGAAATGCAGGGGGTGCTTTCACACCTTTGACCCCCTCCCATCCCCCCAAACCACACTGCTCCCCACCCCCACCCACTGGGACTCCTTGCCTTGGCTCCGTCTTACAAAAATGAGTAAGGACTTTTATTTCTGACTGCGGGCAAAGGAGGGAAGACTTTGAGGCTGCAGGAGCTCTGCCTTCCTCTGTCACTCTAGGAGGCACCCAGAGTGGAGTGAGGGCTGTGACAAGACTTCTGGAATGGAGTTATGGATCTGAGACGTGCCAGGACCCTGCCCTGCTGCTGGGGACAAGAGAGAATGTCCGAGTCATGGCCTTATTTTTATGGTTTTATTTTATCTTTCTGGGGAAAGGAAGAAGGGGTAGGGAACCCACTGAGCTGGGAAGCCAGAGAATGAGGTTCCTTACCTCCCAGAGTAATGCCACCCCCTGGGCCTCTGCTTCTCCATCTTTAACGGGAAGATACCCAGTGTCCCCTTGCCCCTCAGCATGGCTCTCAGAATGAAAAAGAAAAAGAGAGAATCACACGAGGCATCACCTGGTGCAGGATCTGAGATGTCGGTGTGAGACAGATCCCAAAGCCCCGACACTCATCTGTCATCATAGGCTCATTCGCACAGGTGGTCAGCGGAAAGCTCAGAGGTCTAAGGCCTTCCTTTCTGGGTGGGGGTGGGTACAAGAGGCCTGGAGAGGTGGAGGAACTCAATGGAAGAGACTCTGAGAAGCAGACAGAGCTGGGCCCAGGATTAGAAACACAGCTCCTGACCCTAGTTTGCTGGCCACTTTATAAACAGCCCTCCATCGAATGTTCTCAACAGCCCTAGGAGACAGGGCCCAGTGTCGTCCCGAGGACCAGACAGTTCCTAGTGGCTTTCCCCTGGAGTCCGCAGCCCCACCCCCTCCGACGCCCGCCCTTTCCTTGGGGATGCACTCACTGCCGGCTGCGGAGTAAGGAGTTGGGTGTGGGGATGACGGGAAGGTGTCCGGTGTCACTGTTGGCTGTTTCCTCCAGGCAGGGTGAGTGCTGCAGCGAGGCAGAGCCCCCAGCACCATGAAACCCCAGACCTTGAACTAGAAGGCAAGGCTGGCTGCCTGATGTTTCCTCGGCTCTTCTCCACCAGCCTTGGGCTCAGGCCCACTCATCACTGAAGGGGGCATCCCTGGGGGGCTCCCTTCCTTAGTTCCCCCAGCAGGGCAGCCCCCCAGGCTGAGAATGAGGGGTCCCTGACACAGTGCTCTGTTCCTCCCTCTCCTGGACAAGGCTCCACCTTCAAGCGGCTCCACCCAATGGGCAGCCGGTTAGCCTCTGCCCCTCCCATCCTAATGGCCGGCTCAGTTTCTGTTCTTCAGTGTTCTCGTTTGCAAGCTTTTAATGTTTTAATTATTTTATACATAAATCTTTATCAATTATTTAATTATAAAATTATATATGCCCACAAATTTATATGCTATGTATAAATTCTATGTAAATCCTATATATAAAATGTCAATGATTAGATATTATGTTACATATGTGCTATATATGTTCTTATATATGTTATATAACACAACACATAAATATTATATGCACTTAGATACGTGCTTTATATATTTCATATACTTTTATAGTTTCAGGTGCTCGAATACCAGCTCTGCTTCTCACTAGCTGTGTGTCTCTGGGCAAATTACTTAACCTTTCTGTGTTCAGGGCACAGAAGGTATAACATAAGCTTTTTATTAAAATAACAATTGAAAAAATATATTCATAACATTTATTTTAATAACAATTAAAGATCATTGTGATACTCACTTAGGAAAATATTTTTACAACATCCACTGTTGCCGTTATCCCACTCACTTATCCTGTGTTCCTGCGCTAAGCCCAGGAGGGGCCTGTGCTTCTGTCCCACCAGCAACACGGGGCCTGCACAGCCCCTGCTCCCATCCAGGCTGGATGCTAACAACGTCTGTAATTGTGCCAATTCTTTAGGCAAAAAGGAGCATCTCTTTCTATGTGGCAGAGGAGTTATTCTAGAAATCTCCACTGGCTTAGCTCCAGGCATTGCTCTGTTCTGGGGTGAGGGACAAGCAAAGGGAAGACAGCCTCAAGTTTGTGGAGCGCCTGCTGTGGTGAGGAGACAGGCAGAGAGAGAGAAAAGAAGAGACTGGGGCAGAGCTGGAGACCAGACGAGACGGGATGGGGTGGGGGAGCGTGTGGGGCACTCCTTGCCTCTCTCAGATCAGTGTGATTCACCTTTCAGTCAATGGCTACAAAGGGGCTGAACCTGGATATGAACGTGAGCTTGTCCCACTCTGAAGTCCCACAGTGGCAGAGACCAGGAAAGGAGCAAATGAGTGGCCACCCCTGGAGAGAGACCTACACAGAAAAGGTAGGGTCTGCTGGAGACAAATCCAAGCAGAGAGACAGAGGCAGAGAGAAGCCCAAAGGGAAGAGACAGGGGAGGCAGAGCAAGAAGTACAGAGGTGCTTAGAGAGATGAGAAGGAGACACAGAAAGAAAGATGTGCTAAGACAGAGGAAGAGGGATAGGGGAGAGAGGAGAGAGGAGGGAGGCCAGACCAGCTCAGGGCCCGGGGAGGGAGGGCGTGGACCAGGGACCTCCCCAGAGGACGGCCTAGAGTATGGCTCATTTCAGCCCTGGCCTGTGCCTCTCCGGTGGTCCCTAGTCTTCTCCTAGGAAGGACCCAAAGCTCTGTGTGTAGAGGCTCCTGGAGAGGATTTCCTCTGGACCTGGAGCTTGGGGGAACTGGGAGGGAGGGTGGAGTCCCAGGAAGCTGAGCTTGGTGCCTCCTGTGGGAACCTGCCTGCCCGCCCCGGCTTCATGGCCTTGGCCGAAGCCACTCAGCTGAAACTGACCAGAAGATTCAGCCACAGGGCCATTTGGAAGGAGACGGGACAATGATAACACCTGGCAGGAAAGCTTCAGTGCCCAGTTGGCTCCTTACAGCCAACCACAATAAAGGCCGCTGAACCAACACCCCCTTAGCCCATCCTCCAATCAGAACAGCTGCTGTGTCCTGAATGGAAGGAGAGCTGGATCTTGAGGCCTCAGAAGCTGAGTTAGAAGGGCACTGGGCCAGGAGACAGAGGCCTGCGTTCATGGCCACCCCTCACTTGCCGACGTCTGAGGCCACAAGCAGTGGGGTGGACAGACGGACCTGGAGTCGGAACAACCTGGCTTCGATCCTGCCCCCTCTCGGCTCTGTCTGTGACTTAACAGGCTAGTAACTCAACTCTCAGTGTCCAGGACCCCTCATCTGCTCACTGGACACCCGTCTTACAGGACTGTCTGTCACAGGACCCAGGCAGACAGCAGGTGTCAAGGCTCTCGGCCTGCTATAGGTCCCAGTGGGGGCTGCGTGCCCCTTTCCCTGTTCCCCTCAGTGTCCTCATCTGTGCAATGGGCTGGCCTTCCTGAGCTCCTTCCAGCTCAATGGATTTGATTGACCCCAAAGGGTTTCCCAGACCCATTCGGCCGGTGGCTCTGGGCACTGTCTTCACCAATGTGGTGAAGTATCCTACATCTCTCCGCCCCTCTCAAGCCTTCTCACCTTTAGCACAGAACAGCCGGGAGGGGCCCAGGATTACCTGCCCCAAGGGGCTTGGGAATGAAGGTCGGAAGTGAGAGGAGGAGGGGATTTTGTGAGTGGGGGAGAGCAATGCATCGCTCCAGGTTAGAGCCGACTCCTGATTCTCAGCAGTGATGTTCCGGGTGGTGGCTCCTGGTACAGCACCCCCATCCTCTCACATGCTGATGATGCACACTCACACATGCTCCCACTCCCACAAATACACCCACTGGTGCACACACATGTGAAGGAGAGAAGCAGGTCCTGGTTTCATAGGCCATGGGAGCCGGGTGGGCGGGACCTTTATGCTGTTCACCTTGGGACCACAGGAGTTAGCTGGTCCTCCCCTCCCTGAGCAGCCGTGGGTTCCTACCCCATGTGCTGGGAAGGCAGGGCTGAAGGGTTCGTTTCCTGTCCTGTGATGGGGGTGGAGGGGCAGCAGGAGGGCAAGTTGCAACGGTGGTGTGTGTGCCAGCGTGTGAGTTCCTCACGAGCTGGGTGGCTGGGCTTGGCAGGGACCAGCCCGGAGCAGCTCACCGCTGGAGGTCTTTGTTGATCGTTTGCACTTCGGGAAATGGTGTTCTTACTGTTGATTGTGTGAGCTCAGGTTTCTCTTCCTTCGCCTGTCGATTGTGCTTCCAGGGCAGTGTGCCAGGCTTGCTCATCTGCCCCTGGGGAGAGCCCGGACGCTGTTCACACAGCCAGTCTTGGACGGCCAAAGCAGGGCCGGCAGCTGCCATGCCAGCAGGTACCAGCTTCTCAGTGCTAAGGATGGGCCCATGTACTGGGTCTCTCTCTGCTGGGCCCACAGCCCAGTGGCCGCGAGCCTGATCCTTCACTTGCCAGCTGTGAAATCCTGGGCCACTGACTTAATTCTTTGTGTCTCAGTTTCCTCACCTGAAAAGCAGGGACGGTGGCACTAGAGCCAGTCACAGAGAAGGCTGCAAGGACTACGCCATGGGCCACGTAAAGGATACTGCAGGTGGTCTTCCCTCCTGCTGGCTCATGGCTGGGGCGGGGGGCTCGCCATTTCCACATGGCAGACCGAGGGGCAGACAGTGGTCTGTGGGCTTTGAGGTTCCCTCTACTTCACTTGAATGGCAGGCAGTAGTGGTGGTAGGAAGTTCCTTGTGGCAGGAGGTAATCAAGGAATAGATTCACACTCATTGGAAATGAAAGGCCTTTCAGTGCCACTCACGCTGTGCAGCATAGCAATACGCGTGGGGGGGACACAGGAGGGAGGGCCAGCGAACTGAATTTGCAGAGTGGTGTGAGGGCAACGTGCTCATGTGAAACCAGCGGACCAAAAATACAGACTAAGAAAACCCGAAGGCCGCACAATTAGTTATAAGAAGCAAACATGCTATTTCCTCTCATTTTCTTCCCTGATGTTGCCATGAAGGGTTTCCTGTCATTCATCAGAAGTCAGGGCTGTCGGCCGTCAGACCTCCCTGGGCCTGGCGCTGCCTCTGGCTTGCTGGTCCTGAACCCAGGCTGGTCTGGCTGAATTTGCAGCCTGCACATTGTAACTTGGAAGTTGTCACTTCCTCCCGTGTCTAGAGGTCTGAGGTTTTGTGAGAGACACATGAGAAATATGGCGTGGGAGAGTACTCGACAGGTGTGCATAGCTGTGGGCTCACTGGGTGTATGGCACTGTGCTCGATGGTGACTCAAAGAAAACCTACCAACCAACGAGCTGACCAGCCGCGCAACCGCCTGGCCTACCAACAAGCAAATCAACCCACCAAGGAACCAACCAAACAATGGCAGCACCCGTGCTGCTGGGGAGCGATTGTCATTGGGAAGTGCCACAGGTGAAAGGGAAATGCCCCTCTGGTCAGGGCTGGGAGGAGGGGGAACATGTCACCCTGAGAGCTTAGAGCAGGGCACACTGACCTGGCTGGGAGGTCCTGCAAGCTCCTCTGGACGTGAGGCCTGAGCTGGGATTTGGGGGAAGAGCCGGCGTGAGAAGTAACGGTGTATGTGCTGACGTCAGGCGCAGGAAGCTCAGCTGGCCCACGCTTTTGCCCTTTGTAGTTCCTCCTCCTTAATTGCTGGACTCCTAGAGGGGCATCATCCGTGCATCTGGTGTTCCTGGCTATGGCCACAAGAAAATGGGAATCTCATTTGAGGATGGTCTGGCCTGGTGGCCTTCTCCCTAGAGGCACAGATAGAGGAGAGCAAAGAGCATCAGATCAGGGACCCCACAGCTGTGAGTTCAAATCTCAGTTCCTCTACTAAATGGCTACGTGTCTTTGAGAAAACTATTTCTAGTCTAGCTTCCTCATCTGTAAAACGGGAATAATTACAGCCACCCATAGAGTGACCACTGTCCACCGTTCAGTGCCCAGGCGATGGCCACTGTTTTCTTGGCAGCTCCTCAGTGGAGAGGCGGACAAGGGCATGGACCACGGGCAAGAGCCTTGCTGCCCACCCGCCCCTGGGTTCCCTCTCAGGGGACAATATGTTCCTAAGAGACCAAGGGGCTTGGTGGATACTCCTGTTCAGGCCACATGTCCAAAGCATCCTATTTTATTTAACTCCAGAAAATTTGCAAAACTCATCCGTGCTGTTGGTGACAGAAACATTCTCATCAGCTGCTTTTTTTCTCAAAGGAACACACCGACCAGCGGAAAACCGTGACAGGTTGTTGAATGGGAGGGTTCAACAGAAGCACCAAGGTCTGATAGATGTTGCCTTTCTAAGTGACGTCCCAGAACGAGCGGCAGATTTTCGAAGGGAAACTGACCGGGGTTTTATAGTCTCCACTCACGTGGAATGAAGACGACCGGTGTGGGGGAGTGAAGAGAGAGGTCTGGGGGAGAGACTACTTGGTGAGAGGAGATTCTTGCCCTCCCAGAGTCTAGTGAGAGGCGCTTTACGTCTGTCCCTTGCAGAATGGACACGTGGGACCCACTCTCCAGCTCCCATCCAAGAGAAGCAAAAGTTGTGTGGCAGCTCGGAGGAGCCAGAGCCAAGCTGGCCGTGTAGACCCTGCTCTGCATGCCCACTGACCAGAGCTGGGCATGCACACGTGGTCGCTCGGACCTCGGGGCCATGCACCAGGAGGGGCCAGCCTTTATGGCCTGTGTGACCTGCAAAGTCAGAGACCTTCTGTGGGTCATCCAAGGGACGGAAGGAGCTTTCCCATCAAGTAGGTTTTAAAGGAACAGCAGGAGGCAATACAGCATTGCTTGGGGTCACAGCCCAGGAATCTGCTTGTTAGGCACATCAACTCACACACCCACTGAGGACCAGGAGCAGACTCTGTCTCTGAGCCCCGAGTGGCCTTGAAATGGTCCTTCCCCTCCCCGATCCTGCGTTTCTGGTCTGTGGGATGAGGCACAGTGTCCTGCTCTGGAGGGCTCGGCGCCCGCCAGGTAAGATGCTGGAGGCAGTGACCACTTTTCCTTTCCTCCCAAGACCCTCAGTCTTCAAAGACTGTTAGGCCACTGACACCCTGCTCTCCCGGATCTCATGGTGCAGCGAGGAGAGAAAGGGACTGGATGCAGATGAGTGTCCTTGGATAACAGGTCAACCACTGCCAAGTCCTGGAGCAGGTGGGACCTGATGCAGCGAAATGGTGACCCAGTGAACACCCTGGGAAAGGGTCCAGCAAAGGATGTGAGGCAGGGCCTGAAGGTGTTCGGCTGGTGTGCTAGGGGAGGGGCAGGGGGCTGGTGTGGAGGCTGGTGGGAACTGAGGTCAGGAGGCAACAGGGGGGAATGTGCCACAGGCACAACACATAGGAGGGGGACCCCAAAACCTGGAATTTCTTTATAAAAACTGTGTATTGATTCTGACATGTTTAAACTTCAGTCCCCTTCAAAGTACTCTCCATGTGATGCGATTCACCCATCAAGAGTTTTGTCCACTACTCAAAACAGTTTTTGAACACGTTGATTTTGATGCCTTTTAGTGCTTCTGCTGTTTTTTTGTTTCAGCTCTTCCACATCAGCAAAATGTTTCCTTTTGAGGACTTTCTTCATCTGGGGAAACAAAAAAAATTCACTTGGGGTGAGACTGGGTGAATAGGAAGGGTGGGAGATGGGGGTCATGCCTTTTTTGGTCAAAAACTGCTGAACACTCAGTGAGGTGTGGACAGATGTGCTCGTAAATCACCCGTCATGAAATGGGCAAATCGTTGAAAGTCTTAAAAAACAAAACAAAACACCTCACTGAAGCCGAACGCAGCCTCTCACAACAACGCCAGCTTGCACACTGATACAGATGGGTTCCTGGAACACTCACCTAGTGGGGGAAGCCTGTCCTACAAGGCGCCTGTCCTCCAGGAGGTGATTCTGTGTTTTTTGGGCCCTCCCTCATAGAGCCTTGAAGGCCGAGGTCAGGGCCAGTTTGGGTCTCTGCATGAGGCGACGTGATGGGTGGCAGGTTCCAGGCAGAGGACTGAGCAAAGCTGACTTTGTGGGGAGAGAGTAGTTGCGGTGAGTGGGAAGGCACCAGCCGTGGCTCGTGCCGGGCTCTGATGGAGCAAACAGGGGCAGATCCAGGCTTGTGTCCCGATCCTACAGTCTAAGGGAGAGCATGCCAGTCAGACACAGGATCTGCTTTAGACCAAGGGACACCAGGGCAGCGGCCGCTTTGAGGAAAGACATTAATATAAAGACTGAAAGAGCGTCTGCTCCCTGAGCAGCACCACAGGTCCAGGCAGATGTTTAAGGCTTTGCAGGGGCCATCCTCACAACAGCACCTGTAGGTGGGCTCCATTTTTGTCTCCAGTGGACAGTTGGGGAAGCTGAGGCATACCTCACCCAGGGTCCCAGAGCCAGTAAGAGGTGGAGGGGGATTTGAGTCCAGGTGTGGCTTGTGGTAAGACCTTTGCTCCCAACCACTTCCTGCCCAGGGACCCAACGGAACAATGGAAATTAAGGAGGGGAGGGCTTTGTTTTCGTCCTTGACCTGGCTGGGTAGATGGGGCTCCATCTGTCAAGGAACCATGGGGTTGGGTACTGAGCACAGGTGGGCACCCAGCTCTCTTCAGGCCAGCTATTGCCAAAGGACCTGCTGAGCATCTGTTGGGAGCCAGACCCTCTGCTGGGCTCCGTGGGGAATGGGGGTGGGGTGGGAAGTGCATCTCAGATGCCACCTGTCCTTAAAGTTTCCATTCAGGGAGATATTTACTGATGGGCAAGCTGTTTGTCCAGTGTTTATCAAGAAAACATTTACTGGGGTTTTATAACATGATTACTACTAATTGAATCCCAGAGGTGGATTTTTCTAAGGCTGTTTTACAGATGGGACAACCGAGTGCAGGGAGAGAGACACTGAGCGGGATGCGTGCCCCGCCTGCTGCACCTTCCCGAGTCCGGAGACCGCGTGGAGTGCTTGTCTTTCCCCCCTTAACGGCACACAACCTCCTGGAGGGGCTTGCTGTTCGTGAACGTTGGCCGGGTGCCCGAGCTCTCTATGAGATGCGTTCAGACTCGGGTTTTGGCAAATTTGATTTTTACTGAAAATTACCCATTTTTTAACATTTAAAATGTTATCGAGCCATGTGGCCATTGCCGTCTTGGGCAGAAAACATCTTGGATGAATTTGCATTTTTAATTCTTGGCATTTTTATTTTGCTTCAGTTCCCAAAAAGCTTTTTTTTTTTTCTTCTTCTTCTTTAGAAAAAAAAAAATTAGAGAAAGGAGGCAGCACGCCATGGGGCCAGGGTGGCAAGAGAACATAATAATAACAGCAGTAATGCTTGCTCCCTCGCTGCTAATTGCACCAAATTCCACCGGGCGCTCCAGCAGCAGAGCCTGCCTGCCGCTCTCCACCCAGCGTCTCCTGCAGCCTCTTAATGGCGGCGAGATAATCGCGCCTTAATGGGCCTGCTCCTCCGGGGGTGGACTCGCCCGGCAAGTGCTGGAAAGGCGGCTCCGTGGGGCCTGCATTCGTTAACAGCGTGGCGTTCTCTTGTCCTCTCTGCCTCGGGCCTGGCTCCAAGGCTGGCCGGGGACTCTTGCAGGGCTGGAGGAGTCGCTCCGAAGGGTGGCACAGCTGCACAGGACTTGAGAGACCTGTGACCATATTACAGAGGGGGAAACTGAGGCCGAGAGAAGGAGGGAATGAGGGCTCTGTATCTACGAGTCGGTGACTGTTTCTCGAGCATCTATTTTGTGGCAAGTAGCAGAGAAAGCTGACCGGCCGTGCAGTAACCCAGGGCCAGGGTCAGCAGGGTACACAGAACACGTAAATGCAGAGGGTCAAGTGCCAGGAATGTGGACATGAAAGTGTCAGCCGGGGTCAAAAGCAAGGCTCCGCCCTGGCCCTGCTCCCCAGGTGCATGAACCCTCACAGAGCCCTGAAGGCAAGTATTTGAGTGTTATTTTGTAGGTGAGAAACCCAGGCATGGAGATGGGTACCATGCTCAGTTTGTAGGTGAGAAAGCCGATGCCTGGAGTGCAGAGCTGGCCTGACCCCCCCACCGCCCCCCATCACTGGGAATTGCGGAGAAGGCACCCGGAGCCTGTCCTGCGGGGAACCCACGGTCTGGTGCGGGGAGCAGGCACCACAGACAACTCATAAGGAGGGTGGTTTCAGGCTCGATCAGGGCACAGAGGAAAATGCAGCAGGACCCCGTGAAAGAGGGTGACCCGGTGAGGCGTGGAAGGTGCTGCAAAGGCCTGGACATGAGCTCTGTTTTGTGTAGGGATGCAAAGGCCCCGGAGGACCACCTGCAGGGATGTGGCCTGAACCCAGCGCCCTGCTTGGGATCCACATTCTGCTGGCTGTATGGCCACTGACAAGTTACTCAGCCTCTCTGGGCTCCTGTTTCCAAGGCCACATAATGGAATAGTAACAGAGTCTGGCACTCAAGACTGTTGTGCACATTAAAGCAATTATATATGCATACCAAACGTATTTGACATACACCTCTGTCACCCTTAGCCAAGCGCCCTGGCGCGCCCTGGACGGGACCCTCTTTCCACCTCTCCCAGAGACAACGTGCAAACCCCGGGCTGCGTCAACGCTTTCCCTCCAGCGACTCTGACGTGTGGGGCCATTCGGCCTGCTTTGCGAATTGAGGAAGCCACATTTGAATTTGTTAAAAAAAAAACAAAACAAAACAACAAAAAACAACAAAAGCCCCAAACCAAACAAACACAGCGCGACACGGACGCTGTTTCCTTCAGCCGGCGCCTTGCACAATATGGTGCTGTGGGCCCGGAAAGCTCGGCCACAGATGGCTTGCTCGGTCCCAGCCCTGTTTTCTAAATACCCGGTTCCTCAGTGTAAATGGTAGGGCTCAGACACATGGTGCCGCTGGCTCCCGGAGGCTCCTGCAACGTGCTTTTCTTGGCCTGGTGCCCCGGGTCCGGCTTCCTGCCTCCAGATGGCGGGCATCAGAATCCTTCAAGACGCGGGAGAGGATGCTGGCACTCAGGTTAGAGGTAGGGGCCCTTCCCGGCACCACCACGAACAACTTACTCTCCCACCTGTGGCCTCGAGGTACAGCCTGTAAGATGGGGCACCTGTGGGGAAACCTACAAATGATGTCACGGTGAGGCTGGGACTTGAACCCTGCTCTCCACAGACGTTCTTCAAGCTTAGCATGCATTCTAGAGGGACTCACTGAGCACCCACCTCAAAGGCAGCTAAAGGAGGTCAGGGACAGAGGCAGAGCCGCCCCTTTCCCACCTGAAGGGAGAAGTCTCTTCTTTCCCACCTTCAGGCTTGCAGGCATCCTGGCAGAGGGGCATCCCTGCACCCTTGAATTTGAATCCCTCCTTCACTCTGTACCAGTGACTTCACATTGCTGAGCCTCTCCAAAGCGCACTTGCTTTATCTGCAGAATGGAAATAATGTATCGAGGGCAGGGTTTGGGGGAGCAGGCAAGAGAGGGATGCATGGTCTGCAGGGAATCTAAACAACCATAAAACCGAGTGGAACTAAAAAAGTTAAAAAGTTGCCTCTGTATAACGCTTTGCACTGACAATCACAAACCATGTGGGTGATAGGACCCTGCTCCTGAAATCTTCTTTTGTTGGTCTAAACCTTTAAACAGTCGGTGCATTTAATGGTGACTCTAAACATCTCCTGTGGTGTCAGCTTCCCATATTTTTATTACTTATCCTTCAATATCAATTGTGTGCTGTATGGAGGCTGTACTGTCAGCCTCCAACACGTGGTGGGTGCGTGGACTCAAGGACATGCATTCACCTGGAGAGTCCGTAGCAGCATGCAGCCGCTTGAGCTTACCTAGGACACCCCATGACCCTATATAGCCCTGCACTCAAGCAGTAGATTTGCAGTGTAACAGCCACCACCCTGACTTTGGAAAGACAGACACAGCACTTGAGTCACTGGGGTTGCATGACAGGGCCTGGGGACTGCTCTCCTCAGGGCAGCACCTGGCACTCGGCTGTTGCTTAATCAGTCGGGGTTACCTTTCATCTGGAAATATGGGCCCTTCAGCTGTGAAAATGGGCATTAAACCGTCTTCCTGCATTTTTGGTTCAAGCCCCAGCTTTCCTGCCTGTTGGCCTATCACAAACGCCATGAGGTCTAGTTTCCTGCCCTGAAAAGTGGGGGTCGCACTGTTGACTCTCGTGGGCAGCGGCGAGCTCACCTCCACAAAGAGCCTGGCTGAGCCATGGCGTCCCTGGGCCCAGGTCCTGTGCTGGCCCACTCAGCTGCTGCCCCCTGGGTCTGGGCCCTATCCCTGGCCTTTATCCTTTCTGAGCTTCACCTGGTCTTGGCTCCCAACACTGGCCCTTCTGGAGGACAGAGTTCCACTCCCTCTAGTAATCTGGGGTCTCGCTGGCAGGACACAAACCTCCCTGTCTCACCTAAGCTAGTGGAGCGCAGGCAGAAGGATATCGAGGGGTGTCTGGTGTTGGGGAAGGGGAGGTCTGAAGTGGGTGAGAAGCCTTGGGGCCAGACTGGGAAGGCGCAGACACCAGGAGCACTGGAGCAGGCAAAGTAGAGGAAGCGGGGGAACAAACGCAGTGTCACAACTGAAGCTGCTGTTGGCAGCCACCACCCTTCACAGGTGCTGCCGCTGCAGGGAAACCCCATCTTCCTGACTCTCCTCCCATCCCTCTGAGGTGATTCAAGTAAGATTCAGATCCTGGAAGGTCAGTCCTGGGGGCGGAGCTTAGGCCATATTGCCCACCCCCTGCTTTGACAGGACAGGGACAGTACGCCGTCCTCAGGCTTCCAGAGTGGGAGGCTTGTCCTGGCATCCCTGTGAGAGAGCACACACCAAGGAACAGCTAGTTTCCCCAAGGAGATCTGACATGCACTCGGGAGGTGGCAGGGACCAGATGCAGGGCAGCCAACGACACTGAGTCCACCACATCCACTCTTGGTTCTTTGTCTTTTCCAGGCCTTGGCAGGGCCCTAGCCAGGTCACCTCTTGGTTCACCCAAGAGAGGTTCTACTGGAGGTGTCCATCCTGTGGCCTGAGGGCCGCATGTGGCTCAGAATGGCTATGAATATGGCCCAAAATTGTAAATTTGTACAATTTACAAAATTGTAAATTTACTTAAAACATTATGAGATATTTTTTGTGATTACCTGTCACAGTGTATTTAATGCGTGGCCCAAGGCAACTTCCCATCTTCCAGTGTGGCCCAGAGATGCCAAAAGGTTGGGCAAATCTAACCATACCTGGTGGATTTGAACACCTTGACTTCTAGACTGAGGTCGGGGATGGGAAATGCTTCTGTCTGAATAACAGCGAGACTGGCATGTAGTTGCTGCTGGTAGGAAGTGGGGTGAAGAAAAAACGTTATCTAACAAGCTCCTAGTACCTATGAGGCCTGTACTGTACGTCTCACATTCCTTTATCCTTTCCTAGTCGTAGCTGGAGTCCTCAGAGGTGTGTGTCCTTATTGCCGTCTTGCAGATGGAAAGCTGAGGTTTGGGGACTCAGGTGGAATTACCCACCGTTTCATTTAAGGTGGTTGGACGTAGCTATCAGAAAGGACCACAGTGAAATGAAGCCAAAGGGAACACAATGGAGTAGGAATGGATAAGATTGAAAGAAAGCAAATGAATCCGGTGTGGGCAAGCCAGGAGTCAGGAGCTCTCCGGGGATACAGGTGGCAGAAACCTCTAGGGAAATTGGGCCTCAGGTCTTTCCCAAATCTGTGTCGGCATGGTCAAGGTGGACGTTTTGGAGGAGGGGGCGTCTGACTGGTTTAGACTGGGTGACCTTCCCAAGTGTGTGGTCTTGCAGCTGCTTTAACTCTCTGCTGTTGCCAGGTGGGATGAGTGGGGGGTGCTGACATGTGAAGGGGGTGATGGAGGCCAGGCAGGCAGGCAGGCAGGCAGGAACAACAGATGTCCACTACAGTCCATGTCCGGTCAGCCCAACATCCCCACACACCTTTCCTCCATACATACAGTGTCACCTGGCACCCAAATCTCATTGACCAGAAGTTGTCACAGGACCCTGATTGAACTGCAAAGGAGGCTGGGAAATGCGGTGCTCAGGAAACAAAACTAAGGTTATAGAGCATCTGTGTTTTGGCCACAGCCTGTTTTCCTATAGTCATAAACCACCTCAAATTATATACTCTGTTTTATACTACATATTGCAGACTGGTCGTCAATGGGTGAGAAAAGAATGGTCATAGAGACCTGGAGAAAGGGAAAAATAAAATAAGAGCTTTGTATACACACATGATAGCAACTTGCTTTCAGGTGAGGATTTCTGTTGACACAGCTCTCTGCATCTGAGGTAAAAAATAAATGAAAAATAGTTACTGAAACTAAAAACAAAACCTCTCAGTAGAGGAAGGAGTCATCAAGCAGACACAGAAGAGAAAAGGACAAATGAATTAGAAGAGCGAACTGATTAAGTCTTTCAGAACTAGGACATGGAATTAAAGATAAAAACTATTTAAGGCATGGAAAATAGAAAAGAGAACTTAAGGATATAGAAAACAAAACGAAGCATTTTAGCACATGACTAATAGAATGGAAAATATGGAAGAGATGACAAGTATTAAAAAATAGCAATTATGAGGGAAATAAAGAGACATGGAATATAGAATGAGAAGCTTCAACATAAATCTAATAGGAGGAAAATTATTCAAATAAAAATATAAAAGAGAATTTAAGAGTCATAGAAGATGGAAGAGAGAGAGAGGGAGAGAGGAAGGAGGCTGGGGCAGAAGATACTTAAAACAGTAATAGTTGGAAAATTTTCAGAACTGTGGAAAGCCCCATGCTTAGAGACTACAATGAATCTGCAGAACATCAAGGACAGAGAACATCCTAAAAGCCACCAGAGAGGAAAACATGGACTGCCTTCAACAGAACACCAATCAGATTATTAGCCTAATGCTCAGGAACAACAACATGTGCCAGAAACAGAATAATGTCTTTGAAGTTGAGAGAAGACAATTGTGTACCTATAACTCTATACCCAGCCAAACTATACTCTAAGGGTGAGGATGACAAAGATATTTTTAGATCAGCTAGAACATAGAATAGATGCTCCCTAACATAACTATCAAGTGAACTACTTAACCAAGAAAAGACATTCCAGAAGGAAGCAGTGAAAAGGAAAATGAACAATATTAAAATTTAAGGATAGAGACTAGAATGACAGAATACACAACTTCTGAACCAGTAGTGGAAAATAAAAGAAATATAAAAAGCTTGATCAATCCAACAAAAGAAATAAAAAGAGAAAAACAAAAGAGGCAAAAAAGAAAGCAAGAATGTAGAAATAAGTCCACGTATATTATAACTACAATAAATGTGAACAGGTTAAACTTATGATTAAATGTCAGAGACTCCAGGTTAGATTTAAAATATGAAAGTATAGGGTAGTGATAAAAGACATACTTAAAAAACTCATAGGATGTTTAAAAATTAAGGTATGTAGAGAAGATATGCTAGACATTTACTAACCAAAAGAAAGATAATGTGATGTTCTGAATAGCAGGCAAAATAGAATTTAACATGAATAACTTTACAAGTAGCATTTACATTAAAGAGAGCTAGTTCATATTGATGAAAATAACCTATTAAGGTGACATACAATAATTAATTTGCATGTACCTAACTTATACAGCCTC
>VMDR010011387.1:0-28574 GCA_007922815.1 Macrotus californicus | reverse complement strand
TTAAAAAAAAGCATAATCAATAAAATATATTAAAAAAAAAGAATGACCTTAATTTAAAAGTTAAGGGTCCAAGCACAAAATAAGTTTGTTTCCCCAGGTTTTATGGCCAATCAGCATCACTCTGTCTATCAGGCTCTGACTCAAAAGGACCCCATGATCCTAGAAATGTTATTTGTTAACCTTATCTCTTCTCTTTGAACATTACTGTCTGACATTGATTGATGAGGTTTACATGCACACTATGTATATCTATGCAAACTAAACTCAATAAAAGCCCATTGAGAAACAGGTTCAAGGCCTTCTCCTCTGAGAGACTGGCTACCTTTCCTCCCCAAGCAGATCATGTCTTGGTAGATTTATTCTCATCTGCAGTGGCTGGGAGAGCTCTGCTGGACGGAGTTCACCCACAAATTTTTAAAAATATCTATGGATTAACCCGGAAACACACATTTCTTCCTAATCTTAGCATTGTATAATGAGTTCCAAATAAGGGAGTATTGGAATTCACTTTTTACACTGGCCTCATGCAAATATGTTTCACTGATTAATTCAGAAAAACATATCTATAAGTCATTTCCTTCCAGGAGGTGCTAATTTCATTTACAGAATGGTGATCTTCGGTAAATAGCACCAAAAGACATTACGCATAGAGAATATGGCACTAAAGACAGGGGCCCAGCAAAAAGAACATCCCCTTTTTCTATTATAAAATCTTTTATTACAAAGTCATAAACATATAATTCTGTAACAACAATGTCACACTCAAGCACACCATATGACATTTTAGGTGAAATGTTCAAATTAATACTATAAATTATTATATCCATATTATTACCCTACCAACCACACTCAAGCAGGCGTTACTATTGCCAGACCCTGTATATCTATTGGCCTTAGTTTCCCCATCTGTAAAATAAGCTATAGATTCCCTATGAGATTTGAAAGGCATAACACAGAGTAGAGAAATATGTTCTATGAACAGTAGTTAAGTGAAAGAAAATGCCTCAGACTCAACCATGGTACAGTTAGACAGTGTTTTCTCTTCATTCCCTGCCCAAACCCAGATACTTTTCAGCTGGAAGACTCACTGAGCTTTGTGTTGACTGCTTACCAATGATAAACTCCTCAAAATGGGAAGAATGTTCCCTGTGAAACATAGCCCATTGGTCTAGAGTGAACACGAGAAAGGACAGGGAAGAACCCCAAGTTTAAAAACAGAAAAGGAAGTTCATGTTATCATGAACAAACAGATAACTGCAACCACATTTTGATGTTTTCTATTTGTAGGAATGTTTATCCTGTTTTGTTTTGTTCTGTTTTGTTTTGTTTAAGGGAAGTACCAGAAGAGCCCAGGAAGTTTTCACAAATCTGTAGACTAATAAAAAAAAGTAAATAACACGCTCCTAATTGGATTGCCTCAAAGCAGTTAAAGTAAAGGATGTCAAATATTTTATCTATCATTACACTGTGACAGAAACAATCATCAGGTGATAGCTTTATGCATGTCAACTGGCTCTCTGATTTCTTTAGGAAGCAAGAGATTAAATCAGGTCAGCCCCACTTTATTTGTTACCCCAACCATAAATAATAAACTCAATCCACTTAAAATCTTACAGCAGTGGTCTGCATATTTACTGTCAGGTGGTAATGTTTTTACAAGCATAAAGTTAATTGTTATTTGGCCACTCTTTAATTTCTTATTAAAATGTTTTAAGGTTGTCAAGACATCAATTTTGCAGCATTTACACAAAAGGAACAGAAAGTGTATAAAATACAAATATACTATAAGAAATGTCTAAAAATTATTTTTATTTCACAGTTAAAGTGTTTAAATAATAACTACTATTATTTATTAATCACTACAGTTTATTAAGTATCACATTTCAGACACTAGGGCAGAGGCTTCTAACACATGAACTCTACTTCCTAAGACAAGCTCTGACTGTAGGTAGTGTTACATGCATTATACAGGAGGAAAACATAGCCAATTGTGTTTGCGACCTGCTCGGGGCCCCTCAGCTACCACAGCAGTGGATTTCTCTTCATATCTTTGTGGAGGAAAAAGGGACTACATACCAAACCTGACACACTCAAAGGTATAGTGGCATTACAAACGCAGAGACCTAAAGTAACTACATAGGATGGTGTGAAACTAAAACTTCCTAACTAAAAGAGAGTCATGGATGGGAGACATGTCCTAGGCCTCTATCTTAGTTGACAAAGGTCAGTCTTACCTTACCTGAGCCTGTCTGTTGTCTTTTTGCATCTCCAGTAACATGCTTTTGGGATGTCAGAGTAATCCCCTTTCTCCCGACCCCCCCGGGGCACAGACTCCCACCAGAGCAGAGGCCAGAGCCCCTCGTTATCTTGTTGTCTTGCTCCCAAGTACCATCACTATGTGCTATAAATGTTAAGTGTTGACTGTCCTCACCAATGTAAAAGTGTGTGTCTGTCCGTTTTATTTTTTATCCAGGCTCAGACATTTCCCTGCTTTGCTTTCTCCTGCCCCTGAATCTACCACAAATGGATTTCATGTAACCCCTCTTACGTCTTCTCCTTGGATTCTAATGTATAAAATAAGGTGCAAAACTGCCATTCTCCAGAGCATTTTCTTAATGCATTGAGATTTTGCTTCCTGGCAGATGTTGTTAGTTTGGCTCAAATAAACTCATAAAAATTCTCAGAGGTTTGAACATTCTTATAGGGACAACTTCCTTCTCTTAACCCTACTAGCCCTGGAACTCTAACATGTCACTTCTTTAGAAACTTATTGGGCTTTTAGCAATTGAACATATTTCACATTTCTGAAGTACAGCTGTGTTTTTAACAGGTATGACACCTTGTCCCCTCATGCAGTTCTGCAGAATTCCAGGTGTCAGAAGCAGTTAACAGAATCGGGGAAACAGAGTAAGTGTTTCTGGCCCACATGTAATTGAGTAGAGTGACTTTTACCAGGTCAGGTTTAGTTGAACCCCTCTGTTACTGGGTTAGCAATTAAATCTAAATAAAACAGATTAACAAGAGGAAAGAACCACCTTTAATTACACACGTAGTGTGGGAACCCACAGACATGAGAGTCAGAGCTCTCAGAAAGAAAGAGAAAATGAGGTATATGTGGCATTCTGACCCCAGGATGAGGCCCTTACTTCATCACTTCGGGGCTTTGCAGGGGTGGGAGGCTGGTCGCAGGGTGAAAGGAAGAGCAGATGCTCAATAATTTGAATTCTGCCCCGCCCTGTGGATGGGTTATAAGAAGTTATTTTTGGTGATAGCTCTTACTACGGGCCAGGCTTCTAATTCAAATTCTTTAAGGGAGAGGGACATTTTCTCAGGAGCCCACAGGGTCTCCACCGCCTTCAGCTGAAAATGATACACATACCGAGCGGCCTATCCTGCAGAGGCCTCTTCCGAACGCTTTCACATGTTTGCTGTTGAACCCAGAGTCCCCAGCTCAAAGTGGGCACTCAGATATCTAATGAATCGGGAATCCAGTTAATTGTTTTTTTTTTCTTAAAAGCCTCAATTAGTTTAATGAACTTACATTAGAATTTTAAAATATAGAGTTAGTGAAAGGTTTGTCTCCAAAATTTTAGACCCTGGGATGATTGAGGCTGGGAACGGGAGGCGCGTAACTTCTTTTCCCTCTGAGATGGGCACTACCCAACCTTGCTCCACCTGGGGGCTCCCCCTACACCTGAATAGTTCTCTGTGTTCCTAAGGACCACCCGGTAGAGAGGCAAGGTCCCACGCCACTGCCACCTTAGCACACGCTGGGAACGACGTTGAATTTAAAAGGAGCGTGTTTATCAGCAAACAAAGGGCAGCGTGGTCTTGAGCCCAGGGCCAGCTGTGGCTGTCTGCGAAGAGCAAGAGAGCCACATTGACAAGTGGACATTCACTCTAGCAGACAGAAACCCCATGTGCGGCTCCTGGCGGCCGCCAATGCCAGCTCCAGCTCCCCGCCCGCAGCTGGTTCTCTCCACGCTACCGGAGAGCAGCCTCCGGCGGCACCATCCGGAGAACTTTCCCGTCTCTCTGGAGCTAGGGACGGGCAGGTGGGAGCCTCTGTGGAATTTTTTTCACTGGGTTCGGCGAGAGGCCTTCCCCAAATGGAAGGTGGCCCCGACCATCTGCCTCCTCGGAGAAGCTCCCGGGAGCGAAGGCCAGGGGGCAGCGCGGAGCCTGCGGAGCTGGAGGAACAAAGAGAACCAGCGGGCCTGGGAGGATGGTGCGCTCCCCTGCGCCCACCCCGCCAGCTCCCGGGCGCTGGCTCCCGGGCGCTGCCTCGCGCGCAGGTAGCTCGGTCTCGGGCGCTGCAGAAGGGTGTGTTGGATGAGGTACACAAAGACTCACTTTCGCGGGGCCAGGCGTCCAGACTCCCCTCCTCGTCACCCACAGTCCATTTACATTTCCGCATCCCTGCCACCTCTGCGACCTGAGTGCCCGCTGGGTGCTAGGCGCGGTGCCAGGCGGAGCCCGTGCAGGTAACCTTTGGGGAAACCAGGGCGGGCTGCCGGCAGCGGCCGGGGAGAGGCATGCCTTTATAGGCAGCAACGCAGCCCCACGCAGCCTAAGTCTGCAATCACTCTTTGCCAGAGGCAGGGCTCAGAGCGCCGCCGGGGAGCGCCTTGCCGTGCACCCCGCCTGCGCTGGCCAGCTGCAGGCCAGCCGGGCGCGGAGAGCGGACAGCGGAGAGCGCAACTTCCTGGTGCCCCGCGCTCGCCTGCTAGGTGAGCCCAGGCACACCAAGGTGAGGATGGAGGCGATGGCGGAGCGAGTGGGGACCCGCGCTGGGCGGAGGGGACGCGAGGAGCTCGGGGCAGGGCAGGGCGGGGCGCGTCGCAGGCTTTGCTCGCGGATCTGGAGCCTCCCTGCCTAGCCCCGCCGCTCGGGGCAGCCGTTCCTTTCGCCTCTCTCACCATCCGCGCGCTGCTGGGAACAATGAGGCTCGCGGTGCGGTGCCGACTGTAACCCCGGATAGGCCCAGAGGCCGCACCCACCGGCGGTTCAGCGGCTGCCGCCTGGCTCCAAGCAGCTCTGGCCCCTAGGAGGTGATCCCGCAGGCCGCTCGAGACACGAGCGCGGGTCGCTCCGGGCTCGGGAGGTAGCACTAGGAGGCTTCTCCGCGCAGCAGGGGGCGGCCTCAAGCAGGAGAATATTAGCAGCTCCCTTGGCGTCCGCAGCCCCAAGTTCCGCGGCGCGCGTCGGACGCCCTCCGGCCGGGGTCCCCAGCTCCAGGGGCGTCAGTGTGAGTGTGGGAGCGCGTGGCGCGCGCGCCCGAGCGGCTGCCAGAGAATAAAATGTGACACACACGTCCGGGATTGCAGCGCCGCGCGCCAGGGAGCGTCTAGCACCGCTGGGTCGGGCGCTGCAAGGCACAGGGTCCGGAGAAGGTTGGTGAGGGAGGGCACGCGGGTCGCGCGGTGGGGCGACGTCTTCCTCGGTGTCGCCGCAGTCTGTGTGCCGTTCAGTATGGAGTTAGACTCGGCGACGCGGAGCCTGACCTGTGTGTACGGAGAGGATGTTGAGAGTGGTATGGGGGGAGAAGAAGGAATTCGGAAAGGGTGAGCTAACCGGAGGGTGTGCGCTTCGGGAAGGGGCTGTTTTGCCCCTGTGGCCCCGTCATGGTGATTTTTTATTTATTTTTGCCTTTGGAAAGGAACCTAGATTTTTTATTGTATTTCTCGACCGCACCTCCTTGCGAAAGTGCACTTCGTAAGCTTAAAGTGCATTGTACCGATTTCTTGTTTTGTGTTGGCTGTACGGGTTTAGGGACAGGAGGGACCTTGAGGATCCTAAACACCAGGTTTTTCATTTTTTGCATTTGCACGGGGACAAGTCCTGCTTTTGAGATGTTTTACTTCCCACTGTGTAGAGAGAGGACCGTTATGCATTTGGGCACGGAAAGGAACATCCACCACCTTCCCATTTGACGGTGCCAGGGAACCGAGTGAAGTTCAAGCCGCGGCTCCCGGCAAGTGCTGCCTTCCGGAGCCAGCAGCGTGCTTTCTAGGAATTCAAGTAGGACTTCCCTGACTGCCTCCCAGGTCTCTCTCGCACCGTGTTTGGTCAGGCCAAACTTTCAAAGCTGTTTTGTAATCCGAGAAACACTGTGAGAGAAAATTAGTGCCTGGCTGGATTTTCGTGAGCTTCTTTTTATTGGTCATGCTGAAAATCGGGCGAGGGGCAAATGGTATTTGGTCGAAACCTTTGTTTTCCGTGCTGTCGGCATTCTAACCCAGAAGGCACACGCGGAGACGCAGAGCCCTGGACTCTGCTGGCATGAGGGTGGCGTTGGTGGGCTAGAAACATGTTTGGTGTTTTAACTACTTTCCGCAGGTTTAAAAAGCTTCGTGCAAGTTACTTGATACTTAAATTTTTTTGAAGCTTTGCTTAACATATTTTGCCTTTTTGAAATAAAATTTGTGACTATAAGAATTTCAATAAGTTGAAATGCTGTATGCCATCCAGTTGTTGAGAACTTAGGATCAACACTACTTTTAAAAGAAAAAGAATGGCCTTGAAACTGTTTTTTACCTACTCTCCCCATTATTTTCTGCAACACAACCCATAACCCGAATGTTTACACTTGAAGATTTTCATTCCCTTGCTAATGAATTAGAAAAAGCTGTTGACAGTAGTGTATGGATGGATATTGTGATCAAAATGGAGATAAACCTAAAATATTCAATAATGGTGAATTGCCTTGAATTTTATAGCTAGGTTTTAAAAAAGGCACTCAAACATGTTGAATTCTTGATTCAATTTTTATTGTGATTGATAAAATTGTAGCATTTTACCCTTTGCTCAGTGCACTAGAAGCTTCTGGAGTTTGGAGCTCAGTCTCTTGTGGAGATTGTGATGCTATAAGCCTCTGCTCCTGATGGCATCGTGAACCCCAGAGAGCAGGTGGGGACTGCGGAGAGGTCAGAGCGCGGACCAACAATGGGTGCGTCTATAGCCTTGTACCCCATCCAAGAAGTCGGGCTAAAGAAATGAGGACTCTAGACTGGAGGATTCAAGGCTGAGTTAATTTAATATTTGAAAATACATAAATGGATTTATTATGCAGAGAAGAGTAATCAGCTATGTTTGGTTTCTGATGAGGATAATTAAGAGGGAAAGAGTTTCCTCGGGGGTGAAGACTCAAATTGCATCTAGGGGAAGATTTGTGGCCAGCCAAGGACATTATTTAATTTGGGAAGTGGTTGCTGAGAAATTCCTGTAGATACTTGTTTCTGAATTTTTTTTCTAAGATTCTTTTCTCTCTAAGATGATTTAAGTGTGTGACTCTCTGATCGACTGTTCACAGTAATTGAAATTTTATACTCTTGGCCTAGAATTCATTCAAGCATGTCTCAAGTGCTTAAATCTTCTCTAAAAATGACAAACTCATTCCTAGACTTCTTCAACTTCTTCTTGGGGTTCCTTTCCAAATGATGGCTTTCTTCCCAAAAGTTAGAAATATGTGTCCTTTGAGACATTTTCAATTAATTTTCAGATTTGGTATCTCACTTGATATTTTTGAATAAAATATCTTATACATGATGATAGTCTTTTTTTAACAGTATGCTTGTTCCCCCCACCCCCAGATCTTCTGTTTCATGATCCTAAATTTAGTTGTTTAAATTAAATGAAGTACTTTATTTGACTTGCTTAAATGTCTAAGCAAAAGATAGTGTCCTCATGGTAGGTGTATGTTAAGCTTTGAGTGTTTAAGCCCTAAAAGCTTCTCCTTAAAAAGATCTGTGGGATGAAATTCACAACTGACTGCAAGAAAAATAATTACGTAGACTCAGATACTGATTTTGGAACCCGGAAGGTACACGTGCACATTTACACAGAAATTTTAAATGTTCTTAGGTTGATGCCAAGCTCAAGGATGGTGTGTGGTGCAGATGACCAGCTCTGTTAGGGAATAAACACCAGACTTTCCATTTAACACAACCACCGTTTTTCTGAAAGCCCTCCTTCCTCTTTTTGAGATACTTGTTTATAAACATTATTAAGTACATAGGGCACAGACAGACACATCAGAGAAACATGGATTTATTATGCCCCTTACTAAATCCCATCCTGATCTGAAATTCCAAGTGGCTGGGACTCCCTCCACCCCAGAATTGATGGGGAGCAGTAGTAATTCACATGCTTGGAACCCAACTGGCCTGCAGCAAAATGAAAGTCATGCCTTTAAAGGGTGTGTGAGGTGGGAGGCAGGCAGTCATAAGGTTTTGCAGAACCTGGTGGTTTGATCCTAGTATTTGTCCTAGACCTGACACTTGGTAAAGGCTGGGTCCCAGCAGTGACCCAGCTACTGTCTTCACTTGGCCACCTGCAGGCCCCACAATATCAAGCGCCTCCTGCTGCTTTGTGGGTGGAAACACCATCAGAGAAATGCAGCTCATTCCTGGGGAGTTCGTTTGCGCAGAACTGTGCATGGCCCTCCTGGTTTCTGCTGCTCCTGTGGTCTTCTCTGGGGAAGAATTCTGAACTCAAACCAGACATTGGCTTTCACAAGTTAGGAGGTATGGAGGGTAGGTTTGCAGTTTGCACTGGGCTTTCTCACAGAACACCGCATCAAGGAAAGCTCCTGGCAGGCCTCAGACCTGAGTCCCAGGGAGTGTGGCTCCTGCAGAAACCAGCACTGAAGAAGTCTAGGCCTCACCAGGGCTCAACTTCAGGGCTGTAAAATGAGGACTTCAATTATATTCTCTCCAATGGTGCTGGGGTGCCACAAAACATATAATTATATAATCTGACACAATGCAAAGCTTATTCTAATATTCAAAAGAGAATTAACCTTTAGTTAACATGCTGGACATCCCTTCAAACACCACACAGTACAGGGAAGAGTAGTAATTCAAAAATTAATAGTGACTGATTCAAACTTCCTGTGCACTATGCCCTGCCATTTGCTCAACTAATTTATCAAAGTACTCCTTAGCCACAACCCTGGGACGTATTATTATCATCCCCTTTTTACAGGTGAGGAGACAGCCTCAGTAAGGTGAAGTGCCTTCCTCAAAAGCCTCATGGTAAGAAAGTGGCATAGTTGTGATTTGAACCTGGGTTCCTTTGTCTCCAAAGTCCATGCTGTTAGACTGAGACCTGAGTCTGCAGAGAAACAGGAATGACTCCTCCTGTCCTTAGGTCCGAGCCAGAGAACAACTGTAACTGTGAGCTTTCACTGGTCCAAGCCATGACCGAGCCCACTGGATCAGGAAGATCATACAGGACGGAAGGAGATGGCAGGGTGGCCATGTAGACAGAAAGCCCCCGTATCTCCCAGAAACTCGAAGCTGAGAGAGGCTTGAGTAGCAACTTACAAATGGCCCCTGAAATTTGGAATATCCAGGCAGTCAGTACTAGAATGAAACTCAGGTTCATATGGATGGTCTCATAGCAAGAGAAATTTCCAAGGAAAATTTTAAGCTCAGATTTGAGAAAATTGTCCTTATGCTTTGAGCTATTAGATTGGCAAAGAGAGCAAGCTCAGAAAGTAGTCTCTTTGGACATTGAGAAATACGTTGGCTAAATCATTGAGGAATACATTGCAAAGAAAAATCCTGAATATCTTGATTATAAGTCTCTGTTTTCAGAAGTTTATAATTCACACATTAAATACTACTCTAGGCTGCTTCTAGTGTTTGAGCCTGAGGAGAAAAATAAATAAAACAATTGGTTTTCTGTGTTCAAATTATACAAAATTTTCAAGTGCAGGTACTTGCATGTTGGTAATTGTTGTGGTTTCCAAAATTACTTAGCTTTAAATTAAACTTGGGAAAGAGTAAATGTCTTAGATAATCAAGTAGCTTTCACTATTCAGTAATAAATTTGAAGAGTAGTTTCCTTGAAAGTATAGTGATGCTTTTTCTGAAATATAAGTCTATTATTATATGTTAAAAACATCTGTTTGTACCTCTGACCACAAATGGGTAGAAAAAAGTACAGTTAATGTGGGGTGTTTTCTAAACAATACAGTTAATCCACTTACAATATGAAACTATAGGTGCATGATTAAATGAATGAATTTGATTCTATGATTAGAAAAAAGGATCTTGCCCTGGCTGGTGTAGCTCAGTGGATTGAGCGCAGGCTGTGAACCAAAGGGTCACCAGTTCAATTCCCAGTCAGGGCATATGCCTGGGTTGCGGGCTAGGTCCCCAGAGGGGCCACCTGAGAGACAACCACACATTGATGTTTCTCTCCCTCTGTTTCTTCCTCCCTTCCCCTCTCTTTAAAAATAAAAATAAATAAAATCTAAAAAAGAAAAAAGGATCTTGCTATGTAAGTTATATTTTAAAATCAGAAAAACTCTCATAAGAAATCCCAATATGAAAAAGAAGACTGTCTTTAAAAATAACATGTGTTCTGTCTGTCTGTCTGTCTCTCTCTCTCACACACACACACACACTCACAAATACAGGAGGAATATGCACTAATATGTTTTTACATTCGTGATTAGAGGTAAGAACTTGAATTAGGATACCAAAACATTAACTGCTGGGGTTGCCATTTGTTTGTAACAAAATCAAAACCAGGTCACTGACCTCTGAGAGAATTGTATGTTCTATATTATATGTGGTTTGTGAGAAGATATCAAAGATGTTTTGGGTTTAAACTTTAATCTTAATTTAATATAAATAGGATATACATATAGAGAGAAAACGCTTTTATTAATGTGTGCATGTGTGTGTGTGTGTGTGTGTGTGTGTGTATCTGTTAATGTTCTTTATAACAGCAGCATCTTCAGGACACCTTTGGTGGTTTGCAGAATGACTGAGTCCAATATATTAGTAAGCTATTCTTTGGGATTGAAAGAGGTTGGATTTTCCTAGATGTTTTGAGTCAACCTGAATTTGACCAAAGAGTGTAGGTGACGCAGTATCTCTGATGGAGAACAGTTTACTATTTGAAGTTGCCCTGAAGTTCCCAAATCACTTTCTTCTTTAGGTAAAAGAATTAAGCCAATAAGCTCCAGAATTTTATTTTACTATACCTTCTAATACCCAAGAAATTTTTTAAGTAATTTATGACTAAATGGGAACCTGACAAGTACAACACGGTTTACTTTATTTACATGTGTGTATATAAATATGCATGTAATGTGTGTAGGTACAGTATATAATCTCCATTTTATGAAGGGCAGTTTTCCCTCTTTGAGCCGCAGTGTGGTTACAAACTATATTCCTCTGCTCTGTGTTCAAAATTAGTAGCTAGGAGAATTGAACTATTAATTAATTGGCCTGACTCAATACTTGGTGCTTTATAGTAAACTTACCACACATATTTGAAGATGAAAGGTGAGTTTAGAGTGTAAAAATATATAAACTGATCCTGCATAATGGCCAGCACTTTCGGTCCAGGTGGTGCACGGCAGTCCCCTAAATGCTCCATGTCATCCTTGTAGCAGGCAGCAGGAGGCGCTGTCTGCCAGGTGCATGCTCCATCCAGACCCCAGCAGCTTGGTAGGAGCCCTCAGAATTCCTTCCTGGCCGGGCTGAAGTGCATACTTAGATTGGTTAATTTGCCCACCTATTCTTTTCTTGGAAGTAAAAATTCAAGTCGTTGTGGGGGTGCGGGGGAGAGGTGGGCATAGGACAGGATTACAGGAGGAAGGTCGTGTGTTTGTGTTTCCTTTATATTTTTTTATATTGTGCATAAGAAACAAGGACTGGTCATGCAATTCTGTTTGTAAACAGTCCCCTGGCTTATCCTGTGTGGTTTGAAGCTCATCTGCTTTCGGAGATAATGCAAAAAATGCCTTGGGAGTCGATTCACCCACATGTACCGGAATGACCTCTTCATTCAGTGTAGATGGTTTGTAGGGCAG
Source organism: Macrotus californicus (assembly GCA_007922815.1). NCBI lineage: Eukaryota > Metazoa > Chordata > Mammalia > Chiroptera > Phyllostomidae > Macrotus > Macrotus californicus. The sequence continues at coordinate 16,741 of VMDR010011387.1, read as the reverse complement.
AGGGAAGCAGAGATGAGTCATGGACTCCACTGCTTCTCCTGGTAGGACTTTGGGAGGTAGATGGTCAAATTTACCGAAAGAAACTCCCACCACAGCATTTGTTGAACTCCAGGTGCTTGGAGGAGGGACATCATTGAACAAAATAAGTCTGGAGCGTGTCTTTTGTTTTCAACTGTTTTTTTTTTTTTAATTCACAAGACTGTATTTACCTTCGTGTAACATAATTCTTTTCAGCTACATGTATGCTCACATACTAGATTTCATCGACCTCAAATACAAAAGACAGAGGTGGAACAAAGCCCCCCAACCACCATCTGGAATCTCAGAAGGATGAGGAGGAGCAAACTTAGCTATCCCCAGCTTGCTAATCAAAGATGCAGCATGAGGATTTGCTAACTCATCTCAGGGTGGTGCACAAGTCAGGAAGGACAGGCCTGTGTCCTGCCTCTTTCCCTGGTAGTCCACCAACCAGAAGCAAATGATGTTGAAGGGAATCTGAGAGGAGAAAACAGGCCCTCCTCACCCTTTCTACCCTATACCCCGCCAGCCACCAGCATTTTCTCCCACCAGCAAGTCCATAAGTTTTAATGTCTTCCTCATTCTCTCTAAACGTGTCTGCATCAATTATGGGCTTCTTGTGTCCGTGTGTACAGGGAGGAAGTAGTGCCACTCTGACCAAGGCTCAGTTTTACTCTGGTTTTAGGCAGCTACTTTAGGTATCCTGTTTTCTTCAACCATATTTCTAAACCAGAGGATTGCTACATAGAAAAGACAATTACTGGACCTTTCTCTAATGACAACTGTGCACAGATCATAAGTATAAAGTTTATAAACCAAATATACCTATGTAACCAGCTAGGGTCAACAAACAAATATTACCAGCATCTCAGAAGTCCCTTCTGGCCAGTGTTCCTCCGAAGGTAACTGCTGACCTGATTTCTAATAGAATAGATTAATTTTGTTTCACTTGCTTCCATTCAAGTTCAAACGAAATAAGGGTTTAGGCAGAGCTAGTCAGGTAGGAAGTATAGATCATGCTCTTAAAGTAGAAAAGTTTGATATGTACTCACCACGGGAACTTTCACGCTGCATGTAGCATATGAAAACTAAATGTAAGAGCTGAGTTTTGCCAGTTGTTGGATGCTATAGCACTTCCTTTCAGTTCACTACAGGCACAGAATCAAAAATAAATTTTAAAATGTACTAAAGGCTAGTACATTATGCTGTAAATCATTCTAATGTATTCCACTTTATTTAGAAAATTAGACTGAACATACAACATTTATATGAAAAATATACACTTTAACTTTTCTTTAATAATGGAATTTATTTTCATTTTGCAACTTCTAGCCTCTGGATTGTGAATTTAGAATACATTAATATTGCAAGTGGACACTAATACATGAATAGTTCTACGAGACATATCACATGACAGGGTTGGACTTTCTTAGGAGATGTTTTTAAGAAACTAGCTGGCAGAAAAATGCAGCAGAACACGGAAGATTAAAGCCCTGTGTATTTTTTAGGGTTTCCATTCTCATAGAGAAATTCTGCTTTGCAATTTGGAAGTAATGAATAAAAATCTAAGCACTGAAATCTGAAACATCAGTCTAGGCTATCAGTTGCCTGGAACTTGGAGTACACTAAGCAGCTTTGAAGGACATTTCCACTGCACCAAAAACTAAAGTTCAAAGGGACACAACGAAAAGCTGGGATGTATCTAAAATTTAGTAGAAAGGAAGAAAATAAGAAATGGAAATGTGATTTAGAAATTAAAAGGATAACAGCCAGATTACTTAATGAAGATCCGATGTACTCAGATTATTTGTATAAATTCAGAATTTTCCTGAAGTCAAAGAAATTGGCGTAAACCCAAAGCCAGACGCAAATGGAACCAAGGGGCGTCGAGCTGCAGGCTTGATAGGCACAGCTGGCGTAGCATTGAGACTATCAGGACTCGGAAACTGTCTCGCAGCTGCTCCCAATAAAGTGGCTTTTCTGCGACGTCCCCTTGCTGGATGCTATGTAAGTGGCGTGAAAATATGCATTTATACTTTATGTGCCTGTCCAGAGTCTCTTTCCTGATGGAGACATGGACATTTACAGTTCCTGGAGGGCAAGTTGTTGCTTGGGCTTCAGCTACCAGTGTTTATCATATTCTTAACAGAAAAAAATAGAGGGAAGCCGTGCACCATTAGTAGCCACAGGGACATTTTATACAAGAAATTTATCTTATAGCTGTCTCCACCTACTCTTGTTCATCTCCTGCAACCCCACCCATTCTGCCTGTTGGCCGACAGTCATCATCCCAAACCCTGAGCTTGTTCGTCTGACGTGCCCTCCCCTTGGGTGCTCCAGCCGCCCTCCACTACGTACACGACACAATCTGGCCTTAGAACATCATGTGATTCTGCATTGGGCCCCAGTTCATTGCTTCTGCTTTCCCATGTTCAAGCTCTCTTTTCTGACCATATGAGGCTGAATCTCAGGATGAACCTGGTTCCTTTTCCCTTTGTCAGCAACACTCTGCCTGCTCAAACAAACACCTACTCACACACGATAAGTTAATGGTCTTTTTCCGTGACAAAGGATCATCCCTCCATTGTTGCACTTACTACTGTATATTATAATGGACTGTTTGCTTCTCTCTCATCCCCGAGACTCAGTGTCTTAGCTACTTAGCACACCTCAAGACACTGGATACTTGATGAGTGTTGAATCAATGAAGCTCAGAGTACTATAAGACTTAAATGACTACTCCACTCCCCAAATAAAGGGAGAGGGAAGGTCTTTTCTGTATTTCTATTGACTTGAATTCCCATCGATACATTTCCCCCAATTCTAGCGATCCGTTTATAAACAGGACATTCTAAAGACCAGGGACCATGGACCAGATGACCCATTCTGTAGCTATATTACCTTTAGAATTATAGACAATCACTTTGGAGAAACACATTTACAGCAGGTTCTCGAATATCCTCATTTCATTCAGCGTGGCTTTGTTCTAACATTGATGGGACACTGTACGATCTTGTTCATATAATTCACCTGTGGTGGAACTGGCTGCATGTTTAACTTTGACTGCCTAACTGCCAGTACAGTAAGTCCTCAGTGACATCCGTGCGTTCTGCAGTTTGAAGTGCTTGAAGTCGCAGAATCTATCAAATCAAAGTTAAACAGTTCATTGTCATTTGTGAGTCTCACCAAGAAAACCTGAAATTCACATTTCCTTTCATAATTGTTACAAGTGTGGTTGGGCATCTTTGTTTATGTCTTAAAGCATTCAGAAGTGAGGTATACATGTGGTAAGTAATTAGTAAATAAATTAGGGAGGATCTGTCCTGGGAGAGTTTATAAAAACACTTTGTCTGGGATTCATAAGTGTTTACCAAATTCTAACAGTTAAAGCCATATGCATTATCAGTACCTTGTGTGATAATTAAGACCCTTCCACAGTGAATAGGCTCGGCAGCATTTTGTTGTCCTGCCTTCTTTTCTGCCTGCCCACAAATCACCTATGAATAGACACTAAAATCTAGAAAGGCAGTTCTAGACCAGGGAGGATATGAAATATTAACTCTGCTGGAAGAATTATAAATGCAATACCTTGACCCAGCGTGCAGGTGGGGAAGCTCACACACACCGCCAGCTGAAAGCCTAGGGAAGGAGCTGTGCCTGCCTTCGGCGTGGTGTTTTGATATGACGGTGACCCCCCTCCTCCCGGTGCTTCCTGCAGCAGACAGTTTTCAGGGCCGAGGTGCCCCTTCCAAGGACAGGAAGGTCAGCCTGAGTTTGGGGTCATCAGAGTTTATGTGGAACTTTGTGCATTTTCAAGCATCTTCCTGGATTCACATCCTCTGGAGTGCTAAATGCTGTGCTCCGCTCCCCACGATCTAAGAGAGTTTTCTTTTAATGTTGCAGTCTTCCAAAAAGGTCAAGTTAGAGATAGGGGCATGTCTGGGATGTGTCTGTAACCAAAGGGACTTTTGCCTTTGCTCTGAATCCGTAGTAGAATAAAAATTGTTTAAATATTACCAATGGTTGAAGTTAGGGAACTTTAGTGATTCTCAGTGGTAAATAGAACATTGCAGGAATTTAATGAAAGCATGCAGAGTTCAAATACATACCAAACAGTTTTTAAAAAGATTTTATTTATTTGCTTTCAGAGAGAGTAAAAGGGAGAGAGAAAGAGAGAGAGAAAGAAATATCAATGTGTGACAAACATACATCAATCTGTCACCTCATCCCCAACCAGGGACCCAGCCGCAACCCAAACATGTGCCCTGACCAAGAACTGAACCCACGACCTTTCTGTTCATAGGCCAGGGTTCAATCCACTGAGCCACACCAGCCAGGGCTATATCAAACAATTTCACTGCTCTGTTTACATATGCATAAGATACCAGGGGCAGCTTGGGAGTGAAGAGCAAACCTAACTGTGCGTTTCTTCTCAGCCATGGAAACAATTTTAAATCACTGCCATAATCAAGTTAAGTGGGTTTTAATGCCTTTGTGTGTGCTGGCCATTAGCAGTTGTGCTGCTGGCAGCGGTGCTCTGGCAGTTCTGTCTGGTGACCCACTGCCTCCCGGGTTGTGCGGAATCTCCGCGCCAGCACTCGCTCACCTCGGTTGCTGGGTCGGACACCAGGCAAAGGAACCTCTTTCAGTCAGAAAGCTCAGTCTATGGTGATAGGTCTGGCTTGGGTCTCAGGGCATCAGAGTATTGTTGGTACTTATATTACATTTTGAAAATCTGTGAAAATTATTTCATTTTCCATAATGACTTTAGATCTCTGCATGCCCTCAAGCCCTTTTAATTTTCCTTGTGAGTCCTGCTATGTTAGCTTAATGAGGTTTGCATTGCCAGTTGGTTTCTCTGTACTTTTTAATTATGTTGTCGTGGACAAGGTTTCTGATAACTAGTGGTGGCTAGAAAATTCCATTACTATGTTTTGGAATTCTCTTGCTAACCAGGGAGGCCTAATTCTGTGATAAAACCAACCCACCAACTTGTGCTGTGCTTTTCAGGAAGCTCATAATCCTTTGGGTATAGGAACTGGTTTCAGGTGGATCCCAGGCTATTGGGCGGGAGGTGGACTCGGTCTGGGCCTGCAGTAATGGGGTTGGTGTTTTGCTTTTTTGTTTGGTTTTCTTTTCTTCAACTGCTTTAGACTCTTTGAAGGTTTACTCTCAGGCAATTCTGTGAGTTCCTAGAAACTGGTAATAAATAATAAGGATCTAACAAGAAATCTTACATTTACCTTTTTTACATGTCATGAATCTCTGAGATAATTAGAAATTTTAACATTTCAGGCCATGTTGGTGAATTACTACCAAACATTCAGTTTTCACACCAAAGTAATTGTCCTTATTCTTATTTTGGAAAGAAAGCCCTTCTCTTGGGTCCCATGAGAAGGGAGACTACCATCCTTCAGAGTGATATGCCTAATGCCTTCAACTGTCCCCACAAATGAAAAGTAGGGAAGATCACACCATGTGGTGATGGGAAAAGTCCCTCGAGCTAGCGGTGGCTGAGGACAGTGCTCCCCCACGTGACTGTGTGTACAGACTTGGCTCTCTCTCCTCCTTTCACTGGCCGTTTTGCAGACAGGCGTCCTGGCAGTCACCCCAGGACCCTGTATTGGTCAGCCTGGTAAAAGCAAGACATGGCTCAACTCAGAGGTCTGCTTGAGTACAGTCTCACAAATGAATAACTAAGGGAAAATTTGTCCCCCAGGCTCAAAGGTCAGGGGACTCCTGGCTGGGCCCTCAGCCTCAGCGTGGGATCCCTCCATTGCTGAGTGCAGTGTGCACTTCAGCAATCAGTCAAGTTAATGAGAAGAACTTAAAACCAAATTCTTTCTTACCTCCCCTGGGTTCTTCATCGTTCTGGAAGGTTCTGATGGACAGCTTTGAAGACCCCACTTCTGGAAAGTAAAGACACTGGGAAGTGAGATCTTCCCACTTTTCACTTGGAGGGAAGAGTTGAAGGCATTATGCCTATCACCACCATGAAGGGTGGTGGTCTGCACTTTCTATCTGTCAGTCTCATCCCCTCCCTGACCTGGAAAACAAGATGGGGGTCTGTCTGCCCCTGATCTCAGCAGGCTTTCTAGGACAGGAACAGTTCCTCTTGAGTTCAAAGGGCAGTTGTTCTTTGGGGGCTTCTGGAGGAAAGATGAAATGATGTTTTCTGCTTGCTGGAGGAAATTAACAAAGTCATCCAAGTTTGGTTTTTCCTGCAATATCTGAGTAAAAGAGGTGAAGTTCTGTACCAAAGGAACCAGCCAGGATCCAATGCCTTTGCCCTTGCTCACTGACTGCACCTGGTGAAAGATGCCCTTCCATATGGCTCATTCTGTTGAGTCTGGAGATCCCTCACTGGGACCTCTTCAGTGCTGTTTTTATCTCCTAGGATACCTGTCTTGTACTTGTGAATATTCTGGTTATCATCCCTAAATCCTCTCCAACCCTTCTCCCCAAATTCTTACATCTGGGAGCTTATCTAATTTACCTTCGTGTCCCCAGAGGCTAGCAAATTCCTTTGTTAGATATTTGTTGAATGAAAGAGACTTATTTCATGGTAGACAGAGGTTTGTGGCAACCTAGCAATGGATTACCAGCCACCTACTTTTTTTTCTTCCTACTGACTTATCGCAGAATGTAATGGCACTCCTTCAACAAGTAGTGTATTTAAAAGGGCTTTTTAATTGCACTTTCTTATTCATGTTCTTAAGCCATAATTAACACATATGGAAGCAGAAATTTATAGAAGAAACATTCTGAGATTAGAAATTTTCTTCTTAAGAATGGAAGTGAGTTGGCTTATTACAATTGTCACGTAAGCTTCCAAACTCTACATTGATGCTAGATTGATGACATTTTTTAAAACATTGGATTCTCTCCTCGCCTTTCTTTCTTCAGCATCCAGTCTCCCATCCCTTTCTCTGCACATGTAGGCACGTGACCATTAACAGCAAGTGCTAGTGAAGTACTGCTCAGGGTTTTCAGGACAGTTCTCTTTGCTTTGGGAACTGTACATAGATACTTAGTTTACTATTTCAGATGCTAAAAATGTATGACCTATGAAAAGTTTATTTTCAGTGTAACTGAGGTCAGAGGGGGACATTTAATCTGAAATCCATATGGCTGTGGGTTGCACAACAGGTGAAAGCTCTTTGTAGACTGCAGAGGGCAGCCTGAGAAGAGGCACAGGCTCTGGAGTCAACAGACTGGAATTTCAGGGCCTCCACTTTGGGAAGATCTGTGTGTTATTCTTTCTCTCTTTATTTCCCTTACTTTTTTTAAATTAAAGCTTTTAGAGGGATTTTAGGTTCACAGCAAAATTGAGCAAAGCATGTAGAGATTTCCCACATACCATCTGCCTCTACCCACACACAGTTCCCCCTAACAACGTCCCCACCAGAAAGTGGTGCATTTGTTGCAAAGTCCGGGGTTTACCTTAGGGTTCACTTAGTGTCCCGTATTCTCTGGGTCTGGACAAATGTCTAATGACTTGTATCCATCACTATAATACCACACAGAGTACTTCCACTTGCCTAAACATCGTCTGTGCTCACCTATGCATCCCTTCCCTCCATGGCTCCCACAACCACTGATCTTTCACTGTCTCCATAGGTTTCCTTTTCCAGAATGTCATATAGTTGGAGTCATGCAATATGTAAGCTCTTGAGACGGGCTTCTTTCACTTAGTGATATACATTTAAGTTTCCTCCATGTCTTTTTATGGCATGATAGCTATCTCTTTCCTTTTTAGCATTGAATAATATTCCATTCTCTTGATTTGGCCTCTTGATACACTCTAGTTTATTTATGCATCCACCTACTGAAAGACATCTTGATTGCTTCCAAGTTTTGGCAATAATAAATAAAGCTTCTATAAATATCTATGTGCAGGCTTTTGTGTGGACATGAGTTTTCAGCTCCTTGGATGAATACCAAGGAGTATGACTGCTGGATTAGAGTATGGTAAGAGGGTATTTAGTTTTGTAAGGAACCGACAAACCTTCTTCCAAAGTGGCTTTGCCATTTTGCATTCCCTCCAGCATTGAAAGAGGAGAGTTCCTGTAGCACCACAATTTGGCTGCCTTTGGTATTGTCACTGTTCTGAATTTAAGCCATTCTGATAGGTGTGTAGTGATATCGCATTGTTTTCATTTGCTTTTCCCTGATGAAGTATGATGTGAAACGCCTTTTCTATGGGCTTATTTGGCATTCATTTATCTTCTTTGATGAAGTGTCTGTTGAGATCTTGACCATTTTTCGATGAGGTTGTTTTCTGATTGTTGAGTTTTAAGAGTTCTTTATACATTTTTGGTAACAGTTCTTTACCAGATGTGTCTTTTCCAAATTTTTTTTCCAGTCTGTGGCTTGTCTTCTCATACTCTTGACATTGTCTTTCAGAGGGCAGAGGTTTTTAGTTTTAATGAAGTCCAACTTATCAGTTATTTATTTCATGGACCTTGCCTTCAGTGTTGTATCTAAAAAGTCTTCACCATACCCAAGGTCATCTAGGTTTTCTACTATGTTATCTTTGCTAAACATAAATTTTAACTTCCAGGCTGAAAGTATTTTTAAGAGAAAGGATTTATGAGGACATTGCTAGCAAGAAAATGACTTGGGGCATAAAGTCTAAACCACCAGCACATGGCTAGGTGAAATGACAAGCATGCCACCATCCTGGAGTTGGAGGGAACTCTTATACATCAAGTAGAGGGAAAGAGATGTAGGTCATTTAGAAAGAATGCACACTACCTGTAGATAAAAGGGTGGTACGGGTGCAGCAGAGCTAGTTCTGGGATAGCTGCACTCTGTAAGGAAGAGTGCTTGCTCCTGTGGGTCGGGTGTGGGCAACGGTCTGGGCAGTTCAAGTGCAAGGAAGAAGCAGGAGCACCTGGGATGCAGTGGTGTCTGATCACTCTCTTCAGATAATTCTGGAAGTAGCCACCTGGGGGTTAATCCAAAATTCTACAGCCATACAGGAATGTGAGTACCTCTTGTCAGTTTGCCCAAAGCTGTTAACAGCCTGTTCTTTCTCTCCCTCTCCAGCAGGCATCATTTAATGTTAAACATCTCAGACATTTTTCTTGTCATCTTCTAGAAGTTTTATAGTTTTGCATTTTACATTTAGGTCTGTGATTTTGTTCCTACTTTTTGTTTTAACAAAATAGGAAAAAGTTAACCGTATTCCAGGTTTCAGTTTTCTCTTCTGTAAAATGAGAGTAAATGATCTGTTTTGTCTTTTTTTGTTTTTGACAAACTATTTTTAAGTGCTAGTCAGCACATCTGTACTTGGCTCAAGGGTGGCATTTGTATTCAACAGCTATCATTATTAGAACATAACTCAGTCATGGAAGGAAATGGGCTTGCTGCATTTCTAGCAACGTTTTTTGGCCCTTCTTTTTAGTGGTCCTCATAAACGTGTGTTTGTTACTGCTTACCTTCTTCTCCAATACCGTGTTCTTTGAAATGGCTTATCATTGATATAACTTACAATCCAGACAGTGGTTCGCAGATCATGAGGATGCAGAAGGGTTGTGGGAAGAAAATTTTTTTACTCTGGGTCCCCGTTTGGACTCAACTACACAGAATTTTAATCTATTGCTTCCAGCCCATGGCTTGGCATTCAACTGAGCAAGTTCTCTTTGAAACAGAATGCCTGCGTAGAAGCCACGTGCTCATTTTATCTTTCTTTCTTCCTAGAGAGTCCACACCTTCAAAGATTACACCTACTACATCTGGTTATAGAGGTAATTAAGTATTGCAGAAAGAAGCTGAAAAACTTTCAATTTACATAAAACTCATAATTTATTTGTTTTTATTAAGGATTTTAGAAATAACCTAGCTATTCGTTGTCTCTAAAATTGTAGGCTTTGCTGATACATTGTTGGGTAACACAGTTACATATTTCTGGCACCAAGTGAATACTCAGTGAATGGAGAAAATACAGTGTAAATGATGGAGAGAAAACAAGAAAAACAATTAATTGTCAGGTATCTAGACTGCTGACAGCAGAATAACAACAAAATTGCTCTGAAACTGTATGAACCCCATTGTTTTAATGGCGGGCTGAATGGTGGTGTCGAAGCAAAGGCACTTTGCAGTCAGCCTGGGCTCGGGCGCTGATTCTGCCGCTGACAGGCCGCGTGACATCCCAGACTGGCTGAAGGACCCTAGGCAAAGCTGAAACGGACCTCGTGTTCAAAAAGCAGGAATAAAAATACTCTTAATAGTACTAAACAAAATGGTTTTCCCATCCCTTTCTTTTTTCTCTTGACTATGTTGTTTTCAAAGTTGTCCTAAGAAAATAAAAAATAAAAATTAATTATTAGCATGCATTTTGCTGTGCATCCTTCTATTGGGCTCTGCCAGTTATAAAAACAAATATAAGAGCGCTTAACTCCCATGAAGAATCACCAAAATTACATGGTACGTACTTCATAGCTGGCACAGGCCTGTGTATTTTGTTCTCACCGGAACAGTGGAACCATAGCTCAGAAGTAACTCAGCTTTGTTTACCATACTTCATGATATGTGCACATTCTACTAACACCCAGTCTTCATCTTCTGATAAGGAGGGCCTTTCCTTCTATGTCATCATTTTCAGCACATGTGCATGGCTTACAGGGAAATAAAAAAGGGCACCGTAGGGATCCTTTGTCCAGTGTATTTCTGAGAACACCATTGCCTTCTTTTTTTCTTTTTCTTTTATGTATGTACTTATTTATTTATTTGCTAGCTTTGGAAGCAAGTTCTGGTTCTAACAGAAAGCATGACCCCCAGGGGGCTACCACATCTCCCACTCAGCTGCAGAGGGATTTGCTGTGTCTTCACGCTGACTCCTGCTGAACTCCCACGCACTGTGAGCTCACTGGAATTCTATTCTCATGGACTATCCCACACGCTGTGGCTGTATGTGGGTGGGGCATTAAAGAGTGGTGGACACCATACTGTACCTCTATCACACACATCTGCTGTGCTTACACATGGGCTTCATTGTTGTCCAGGACTTCACTTATAACACAGACTCAAGGAGCAGCAGGAGAGCATTAGAGCAAGCGTGGCCCTGCTGACCACAGGGTCCTGTGGGACTATATAAGGCACATGCACATGCTGGCCCCAGTGATGGGTTCTTACCTCAAGGGACCTCTGTTTCCTCATCATTGAATTCAACACTGTTACCAGACTCAAAGGTTGTTCTTATGTTTAAATGAACCCCTGCTTATGGGTTACACAGTACCACACAGTATGTACTGAAATGTGCTTCCTACACTTCTGCTACTGAGCAAGTCTTCAAACGAGACATCTCTGTTGTTGGAAAGACAAGCTAATGCAGATGCAAGCCAGAGTCATTAAAGCTCACTTCCAGAACTGAGCAGGTTGCAAACCAAACTTTGTAAGTCACAAATATATTTTATTGTCTTTTGGAAATCAGCCTATGTCTGTACAAGTGAATGAGCTAATAAAATACTGTATAGTATTTTAAGGGCTTTGAAGAGCAAAGTGGTTTCTTAAAGATATAAGTCAGAGCATACAGTCCACATCTCTTTACTTACGGCCCACTTACTGACTTCCTCTGACTCTCGGTTTCTTCATGGGTAAAGCGGGAGTGTCCGATGTCTGACATGGATACTCGACATTGTCACATCTTAGCCTAATGTCTTACAACTAGAAGGGACCCAAGATAAAAAGCAAAGACATACAAATACATATAACAAGGGTGTCATGGAGAGAAGAGATACAGTAAGTCAATGTCATCGTCACCACTCACACTGGCTGGGTGTTGGTAGCAGACTGAGCACTGCAGACCTTTCCCCCCATGGTCAGGGCTATGGTCGGGCAGGACTATGCACACATGCACTGTGTGCCCTACAGACACGTGCAGCTTTGTTTTCATATTTCACCCTTGTAGAAAGTCTGAGCACCTACTTTCTGCATCTTTTCAAAGGGTCCTTCCCAAGAATTTCTCTAGCCAGGCCAGAAAACCACAGGTCCTCAGCGATGGGCTTCGGCTTCTCTCTCCGCAGTTCCGCGTTCAGTGCCGTCCCGGTGGCAGTGTGCCTGGGCCTGCAAGGAACTGTTCACACCATGGAAATGGGTAAAGGCTAAAAATCAGGTCTCCCTGAGAGCCAGTTGTAAACATTTATGAGCACAGAACTGAGTAGGAATGAAATTTCATGCAGCGTGTCCTTTTGGAAGATTTGCTACAAGCTGTGGATATTGTAGACCATTACAGAACTCATTAGAATGTATGAAAAAAGAAAAAGAGAAGAGAATGAACATTCTTCATATCTGTGGCTGGCAATACATTAATTGACTTTCATAGAAAGGTTAATTAAAATTCTCTTAAATTCTGGCTAAGCAGCATGATATTGCCTCAGTCTTGCAATTGAAACTTATCTATGGTTTAATAACTTGCCCAACTTTGCTGCAGCTAATAAATGAAGAAACTAATGTTTATGTTTCTTAAACATAAACTTATGTGATACTATATTTTTCTTTCACTCATTTTTTTGTATATCAAGCATTTAAAGTCAAATATGTGCCAGCCATTGGTCATTTAAAGGTTTTACCTGAGGGAGGAATAGGTATGTGTGCAGTGATGAGGCAGCCCAGGAAATGTCAGAGAAGGATACTAAGCTGGTTCTTTTATTTTTAAGATTGATTGGTTGATTGACTGACTGATTGATTGATTTTGGAGAGAGGGGAAGGGAGGAGAGAGGAAGAGAAACATTGATGTGTGAGAGAAACATCGATCGGTTGCCTCTCCCATGGCCCCAGCCGGGGACCTGGCCTGCAACCCAGGCATGTGTCCTGACCTGGAACCAAACCAGCAACGTTTTGGTTTGCAGGATGATGTCCGACCTACTGAGCCACCCCAGCCAGGGCTAAGCTGATTCTTGGTGGGTGATAGCTCCAGTTTTTGCATAGAGAGCACAGCCCGGGCAGGGTTTGTCCACATGTGCCTGGCACTGCGTGCATTCTCAAGAGTGTGATGTGTGGTGGAGGTTGGCTTGGTAGAGGTGACAGGAACGAGGACATTATGGTCAGACGGCATCTGTGGGCAGTCTGGGGGTTCCTGCCACACTGCCACCTGAGGCACGTGTTGAAGGCTGTGTCCGTTCTCACTAATCTCTGGCTTTCACTCATTTAGTAGCAGCTGTTTCAAGGCCACACAGTCAGAGGGACGCTTCTGTGATGCTTGCTTATGGGCCCTGCCCCTCAGGTTTGGTTCAGCAAGTCTGGGGTAGACCCCAGGAAGTTTCATTTTTTCATATATCCGTTAGGGTTCAGAGGCAGCACCAAGTACCACACACTGAAAAATGCTATTGTTCTCTAGTTTCTGTGCTATCTTCACCTGTGGGAAGAAAGGACACATACATAATAATAGTAGCTATTCCGACCTGTACACCACCTTATACCCAGTACCTCTCCCTCCCCACAATTACCCCGTGAGATGTTCAGAACAGTTAATTACTTTTCTCATTTTACAGTTGAGGGAACTGAGGATGGCAGAGGTTAATTAAGTAGCACCGGGTCCCAGTGCCAGCAAACGAAGGACCCAGATTTTCGGCATTTGCCAGTGCATTTTCTGTGCCCGGATGTTCAGGATGCTAGTCATGGTGATCTGCTCTGGGGCCAACCTCAGAAACATTGTGCCTTAAACAGGACCACTTATGCTCCCCAAATTTTTTAACTTTATTGGAATAACTCTACACACTTTACAATGTAAAATAGTAATTTTATTCTTAAGGCCTCCCATTCTTAATTTCCACAGACTTTTGTTCAGCTACAGAACTTTAAAGTACCCTATGAGTAAAATCCATGATCCGATCTAGTTAGTATCATTAGATAACAAGGAGGACATTGTCAGTAAACTAGATTTCTATAGGTTTTAAATATTCAATCTCTTTCCATCACTGAATGAAGAGAATAAGAACGAGAGAGGGAGTTTCGGCCAGGAAACCTATATCCTCATTCTGTGTCTGTTTCTAACAGTCTCACAACCACAGCCAGCACACTCTCTTTCCCCGGACCCATGAAGCACGGGTCAGTCCCAGCTGCGGTTAGGGCTCCCGAGTCTCCAGGATGGAGGGAGGGAATGTCACCATTGATTTCATGTTCTTTGGCTTTTCGAAGATAAATAGAACACGTTTATATTGTGAGCAATGAACTTATGATTCCAGTACTATACTCATTTATTTGGGTTTGGAAAAATAGAAATCTACTTTACTCAACAAATTAGATTTAAAATAGTTCAACCTTGTGTTTTCTCTAGTGTTCAGTCACTTCTCCCAAGTGCTGAGCATCTAGAAATGTGTTCTTCATATATAACTTGCCTCTGTTGAATGCGAGGGTCAAAAAGAAACACATAGTAAAATTACATTCATTTTAGCACATGCTTCTCAGTTGCTTTCCTTTAGAAGTGATATCTTGGATCATTGTAGAATTGGCACTAAAATTTTTACTCAGATGAGAAGGGCAACAGTGTCAGAAATGCTTCTTTAGACCACAGCTCAGTGCAAACACAGTTGCCGTACACAGCTTAACTTGAAAGCAGAACATATTATAGAGTGTATTCTTTTCTTTTGACTTCAAAGTAATAACTCTGCACTGTTCAAAAGTAAATTCCAGCTAGATATTTTTTAATCAAACTCACTTGACATTTCAAATAATTTTAGACTGATGACTTTAGTGTTTCTGAGATAGAGAGCATAAACATTTTCTTTTTTCAAAATGCAGTCTAGAGACTGTGTATTTGTACTGTAGTTCATGCTGTGTGAAGTGTGATATGGCTGCTGCAAATATTTGTAGAGAAAAGGGAAAAAAGCCCTTATTCAAATTTGCCGGGAGCAGGGATGAAGTGAGCAAATGCACACCGCAGTGAGAGGCAACATAAAGATGAGTGCCATTTTGTTGCAGTGGTACGATAGCCTGTCATTAACAGCATGTCATAAATAAACGGTATGACCACTAAAAAATTTAAGTCTGAGTGTGTGCCTCATAAGAGATGTTTGCTGAGTGAATAAATGTCAGATTAGTGATTTTCTTCTGTTACAGAGTTTTCACTTACTCAGCATGAAAATGAGATACAGATACTTTAATTATAATATTGTTTATATATTTACATGAGTAAGAAATATGAATAATGAATATTAATTTGATTTAATAATAGAGTATTCCTGGCTGATATGGTTACCACGAAGACAACTTTAATAGGTATTTCCACTACTAAATATTAGAATCATAAAAGATAAGACTGTTAGAGGAAAACATTGGCAGGAAAATCTCAGACATTCCACGCAGCAACATCTTCACTGAAGTGTCCCCTAAGGCAAGGGATATAAGGGAAAGAATAAACAAATGGGACCTCATCAAATTAAAAAGCTTTTGCATGGCTAAAGAAAACAGCATTAAAATGAACAGAGAACCAATTATATGGGAAAACATATTTGCCAATGATACCTCGGACAAGGGTTTGATCTCTAAAATACATAAGGAACTCATACTACTCCCCTCCAGGAAGACGAACAAGCCAATTAAAAAATGGGCAAAAAACTTGAACAGACACTTCTCCAAGGAGGATATACAGAGGGCACAGAGACATATGAAAAGATGCTCCGCATCACTAGCCATCAGTGAGTTGCAAATTAAATGAGATACCACTTCACACTGGTAAGAATGGCCATCGTAAACAAATCAACAGACAAGTGTTGGAGAAGATGTGGAGAAAAGGGAATCCTAGTGCACTGTTGGTGGGATTGCAGACTGATGCAGCCACTGTGGAAAACAGTATGGAATTTCCTCAGAAAACTAAAAATGGAACCGCCTTTTGACCCAGCAATTCCACTGCTGGGATTATATCCTAAGAGCCCTGAAACACCAATCAAAAAGAACCTGGGACTTCCGGCCAAGATGGAGGCATAGGTAGACACACTGTGCCTCCTCACACAACCAAAAGAAGGACAACAACAAATTTTAAAACAAAAAACAACCAGAACTGACAGAAAATAAAACCGTATGGAAGTCCGACAACCAAGAAACTAAGAAACATACATCCAGACTGGTAGGAGGGGCAGAGAGGACTCGCACGGCAAGGCAGCGGTGGCAGATCCAGGAAAGGCGCGGCTGGCCGGGAGAGGTGGCGGCTGCGGACCAGGCGTCCCACTCCCTCATGAGGATAAACAGGGAGGAACAACTGGGGAGCGGGACAGACCCCGCAACCCAGAGTTCCAGCGCAGGGAGGTGAAGCCTCAAAGCCTCTGATTGAAAACACCTGTGGGGGTTGAGGTGGCAGCAGCGGGAGAAACTCCCGGCCTCGCAGGGGAGCTCGTTGGAGAGACCCACAGGGTCCTGGAGCATACGTAAGCCCTCCCACCAAAAATCAGCACCAGAATCAGCACCAGAGGGGCCGGGTTGGACTGTGGGTAGTGCGGAAAGTGACTGGTAACCGGCAGAGAGCGGAGCAGCCACCATTGTTCCCTCTCAGACCCCTCCCCCAAAAACAGCATCACAACGCAGCGACGTGGCTGCCCTGCCCTGGTGAACACCTAAGGCTCTGCCCCTTACACGTAACAGGCGCGCCAAGACAACAAAAATGGCCCAAATGAAAGAACAGATCAAAGCGCCCGAAAAAATACAACTAAGCAACGAAGAGATAGCCAACCTATCAGATGCACAGTTCAAAACACTGGTAATCAGGATGCTCACAGACTTGGTT
>VMDR010011386.1:0-28563 GCA_007922815.1 Macrotus californicus | reverse complement strand
GTTTGGCTGTTTTTGTTAATAGCCTGTGAGTTAAGAACGGTTTTTACGTTTTTAAATACTTAAAAAACAGTATTTCATCACAAGTAAAATTCATATGAAATTAAAATTTCAATCTCCATAAAAAAAGTTTATTTGAATACTGCCATGTATTCATTTACATGTTGTTTTTACCTTTGCTACTAGTTTGAGCAGTTACAACATAGATCACATGGCTCAAAAGCTAAAAATATTTATTATCTGACCAGTTAACAGGAAAAGTTTGCCACACCTCTTATAGAGTACATTCTTTTTCATTCCTACTAAATTGTGTTTTCTTGATCAGGAAATAAGAGAATGTTTATACTTGAAACAACTTTCACATATACTTATAGTATTTCTGTTCTTAAAAAGGGAGGTGAAAAGTTAAGAGATCTTGGTTGGGAACATGATTCTTCTACTAAAAAGCGTAGAAAATGCTACATGACACCAGAATCACGTAATGGGTCATCTGGAAGGTTCCAGATGACTAACCAGTCCCATTATGTAGAGCGGGAACTATATAGGACAGAGGTACATGAAATTTTAATAGGCTGTAAGTGGAAACTCCCACCCAGCTCTTTGCAGTAGCAGCACTGAAACACCTCCCCAAAGTAGTGCAGGAAGTTCCCCTAAGTCCTAGGCTCTAACAGAGGATGTTTGCAGAAACAGAACCCCCACTTCTCTTTCCTCAAACCATTGAAACTACAAAATGTCCAACTAACTCCACAGACTACCGGGCCCAGTTTCTTCCGGACACGGGCCACTGCACAGCATGTAACAAAACTGAAACTTCAGGCCATGCCTCAAACTTCTGACCCAGTCTGTTAAAGAGTCCAACACCAATCTATTAAAGACATCATGGCAAGCTGCCATGTTTTGCAGTAGTCAGAAGTTCATTGTCTTGTAAAAGACTTTTGTCCCTAGTGCTGAGATAATGAGCTTGTTCTTTCGTGATGATTTATGGGATGCAGATGAGAAACTGGCTGATTGAGGCTTTGGAAGATGAAAAGTTTTCTGCTCTTAGCGATACTACCAGTACCCTGGAGAATGTGGTTTAACTGCTCCAGTTCCATTACTGCCATCAGAAAAAGTCGAATAACAAATTATGCCAGGTGAACATAAATAATACTTACTTCACTCAATTTGCTGGCTGAAAAGCATTCTGAACTCCTTTGCTAAACCAAACTATGGTATTCTGATGGCCACTGACATATCCTAGGGTCTTCTTTGTCCACAGCGAGCAGCTAGTCCCTAAATTATTACCCCTCCTTTAATCTTAGTCTTACATGCTTATATTTAGGCCTCTCCATTTACTCCTTATTAGCCCTAAGCCTAACTTTTTCTAATAACTGCTCAGTATAACTAATAAACAATTAAATTTTGCTAAAATGTTAAAGAATTTCAAAGTACCAATGTTATACACTTGAGGTTAATGAGTACCACCTTGTATTCTAGACTTTGCCTCAAATAAGCATTAAACAAATCCTTTTGTCCAGTACAGTAACCACCAGCCACAGGAGACTATTTATAATTAAACTGAAATTCAAAAAATGTAAAATCTACTTCTTTACTCACACTAGCATATTTTAAGGGCTCAATAGCCATATGTGATCAACAGCTACAATATTGAACAGTGCTGATGTAGAATATTCGCATCATTGCAGAGAGTTCTGTTGGAAAAGCCTGCTGTATACATTAACCACAAAAGTATAATTATTCATTAATCCCTCTCACAGTCTCCACTTATTTTTATACTCCAAATTTTTTGTCCTTTTGCTACTTTAAAAAAATAGAAATAAACTAATATTTTCTAGTATTTTTCACGTGCTAAACCATGTGTTCTTGGTTCTCCAAGTAATTCCATTCAATTCTCCCAAAATAGACTAGGAAATCCTTTATTCCCAGGTTCACTGTCTCTCTGAGGCCTCTGACCCAGACTATCTCCACAGTCATCTCTTCACTAATTTTTTGGCCACTAAACAAACACTTGCTGAGCACCTACAGTGTTCTTGGAACTGTTCTAGAAGTTGTCATCTCCCTGTGCTGTCTTGAGCAATCCTACTTTCTTGACCCTTGATCTCTTTGCCTTTCTCAGAAATTTTTCCACAGCACCTCCTGTTGGAATGAATACAACCCACTTTCTCTCTGTGTACCTGTCTACAGTTTTCCTTTAACAACCCATGTTGATTTCCACACCTTCCTCCTCTCCATCGCGGCCCATACCCAATGAGCTGTGAAACCTATGATGCCCTCTGCCAAAAACACAAGGAAGATCTAAATGTCCCCATCGTTTTTCACAATTTCATTTGAGAAGTCACAATTTTCATGTTTACATTAAAAGGCAATCACTGTACTATCATTGCTCTGAGAAAGTCTAGTTGCCTTATTTGAACACTAACTATATATTAAAAGCTGTGTCACCTCAACTTTAACCAGTCTTCAAAGAAGAGGCAACATTTCATTAGATATACATTGAATCCTTCAAGCAAATGTAATGCAGATGCTTTCTAGTGAACTAGAAAGAGTGATGGATGAAAGATGGTCACAAATTCTTTGACAACACTCCCATCCACAGGTGGAATGCACTTCTCTCCCCCTTGGATCTGGCTGGCCTGTAGCTGCTTTAACTCATGGGGGATGATAGAAGTGATACCATGCCACTTTCAAGTTTAGCCTTTAAAAGAGCTGGCAGCTGCAACCATGGTCTCTCTTAGGAGGTGAGTCACCATGTAAGAATTCTGACTGGAAAGACCACATGGAGAATTCCTGATACTACATAGGGAGAGAGGCCAGCCTTCCAGATGTCCCTCCAAGATTCCAGGCAGGTGAGCAAAGTCATTTCAGACCCTCCAGAGCCATCCAGCCACCAACTGTATATCACCCAGTGACCCAAGTGCTGCTTAATTCCTGTGCCAGAAAATCATAATAGATGATGAAAAGGTTGTTGCATAAACCATTACATTTTGGAGTAGTTTGTTATGCAATAACAGATAACTAGAACTTAAGGCAACAGATTAGCTAGTATGATTGGCTACCTCATTTAGAGACATGTTTCAAGATAGCCCTCTAATAGATACATGGAGATGGGAAATAGCCAGACAGATTTTATGGAGAAAGTGATGTGACAGACACATGCGAGTAGCGAGGCAAAAATTATATGAGAGAGGAAAGAGAAGGAAACCCTCACTGGCTGCCCTGGATGCCCCTTCTCACTATTCCACCTGCACTCTACCAAACATTTAAGAAAATACCACTTTTTGATATTTTTAGTTTACTTGCCTTTCTCCCCCCTAGGCTGTAATTTTCCTAAAGTCAGGGATTTCACATGTGTCCCTGGCATCTATAAAAAAACGTTATAAAGGAGCTATGGGAGCATTCACTTTTGAATTCATCCCTGCTTCTCTGTGCTGATTCTGTGTACCTCAATTTTGTCATTTGTAAATGGGGATAATGGCATGGTAGCTACCTCATTGGATGCTGAGAATTGAATGACAAAATATTGTGTTGGTGAATGAATTAAAATATCAGCTACTTGATCATCTTGCCCTAACCTGCCTTCATAGGCTTATAAGACCCCCCAAAATACCCACTTGCACACTAAATATTAATTACAACACTAGAAGCCATGCCATAGACTGTACCAACAGGGTCCTCAAAAACCAGGCTTTCCAGGAAGGTACATTGGAATGCTCATTGAAGATCTTCAATGTGTTCTCTTTCAGCTGCATCCGTCTCATAATAGGAGTTGACTTGGAGTAGCTCCAAAGTGTTATTGGACTTGGGATCATTGTGAAAGGGAGAGAAGAAAGAGCTTTTTAATCCTCAGGCTGAATAGCAATATCCCAGACTCAGAAACATTTCTGGGCACTAGCTTTGCGGGCCCAATGCCTAATAGGTACACATATGGTTCAGTGACCACAAGACCCAGTTAAAGAAACTCGGAAGGAGTGCCGAATACCGGAGGCTGCACAGACATCATTCTGTTGTGCTGGAGGTGGCTTCTGATGGGCAGATGGTGAGAGCTGAAGCTTCTGGGGACAGATGGTGGGACATGAGGTTCTTATGGTTTTTGCTGGGCACTCCATGCCTGAGGCTGAACTAGGCCATAGAGAAGGGGCTCTCAGAAGGTCAAGCGGAGCCTGAAAGCCATACTGCATAACTATAGTAGGGGAGGTGGTGGTGATGGGGGCGGGGGGCAGAGAAGGAGGAGAAGAAGAATAGGAGGAAGAAGAGAAGGAGGAGGAAAAGGAAGGGAGGGGAAGGAAGGAAGGAAGGAAGGAAGGAAGGAAGGAAGGAAGGAAGGAAAGAGGAAGGCAGGAGAGGAAAGAAGGGGAGGAGGAGGAAAAAGAGGAAAGGGAGGAAGAGGAAGAGAATTTTAAATGCCTGTGGAGGAGTGAGACTAGCACAAGGGTTGAAGACACAGGTTCTAGAGTCCATTCACCCAAATTGGTACCCCAGTTCCATTATTCTCTGGCACAAACCAGCTAACCCTTCTCAGCCTGTTTCCCCATCTCAGAAGGGAGCACAAAAACAGCACTTTCTCAAAAGTACAGTGAAGATTCAATGAACTAGTTCAAGACACCCTGTTTTATACTTACTCAAGTATACCTCTTGACCTCTTCTACTTTTCTTTTCTATTGCATGCAATGCCCTCTAACATTTAAAAATATGTGTATGTGAATATATGTGTATATAAACGATATAGAAAGTTTGTTCTTTACTATTTCTCTCCCTCTTCTAGGATGCAAGATTAAAAAATGCAGGTATGTTTATCTGTTTTATTTTTCAATGAAGCCCAAGTGTTTAGAAGGGTACCAGATGCTTAGTAGATTCTCAGAAAATATGTTTCAATGAAGATAAAGCATCTGACACATAGTAAACACCCAGTAGCTGCCACTGATTTCCTTACTCCTGCTGCTTAAATGCTGTTTGAATTGCATTCCCGGAAGTTGTATTCCATATTGCTCACTCCTTTCTTACAACAGTTATCCCATTTTGTCTCACATTATGACTTCTGCATTTGTATATCTTATTTCCTCTACTAGAATAAAAGTGGGGCATTTCAAGTATCCAGTTCAGCAACTAATGACCTAGCCAGTGTGTGCAGTAAGTAGTTAAGGGAATAGTCTTTTGAATCAGACCTCAGTTTGAATAACCAGCTCTGCCATTTGCTGGATGCCCTTGGGCAAGTTACTGTCACTAAGCCTAATTTTCCCCACCACTTTAATAAGTGAGATATTTGTTCTACACTCATAGAATTGTTTTGAGGATTAAATGAGATACTGCCTTTATCCTGCTCACACGGAGCCTGATGCACAATAAAGAGGAAGGAAGTTATCAGCTGTGATTATTCATTGTTTCCTCCCTGGTGGTATTTTGCATGGTGCCTTGGACAAAGCACACAGTGGAGCAAACAATCACTGAACAAATACATCTCAGATTTAACCTGAAACAATCCAAGGCTTCACACAGTTCTCCTAATGTTCTCTCACTCTACCCTGCCTTGCTCTCTGTCCCAGTTCTCCAAGCCAACTGAGTTTCAATCTGCCCTGCAGACTGGCTGGTCACCCCTCACATTGCTCTGCTCCCGTTCCTGAGCCAAAGCTGTCATTCTTACAGCAGTCTGGCAGGACCAGAGGTTACTTATCAGGCTGGTTCTCCTCCAGCTTGTCAGAGATCAGGTCAAGCAACAAAGGAAGAGATTAGATGCCAAGGACTTACTGCATTTTAATGCTTGGTTACTGGCCCATATTTATGCTCAGGGACAACAATTACAACAATATGACCTTGCATAACAAATGGCTCTGTCAAAGCAGGCTTGGCAAAATGACTTGCATGAATTCAAACTTCACCTGTGATCTTCCAACACGCAGTTGTTGTATACGCACTGGCCTATCATAACTCATTTGTCAAAAGTGAGAGGAAAGGGAAGCATTCATTCATTTACTTATTCCTCTTATCTCTTCACCGCTCATTTGCTAAGTGCTAGGCTAAAACAGTTGAACGAGACAGTTTGGACATTGAAGGAGCTTACAGTCCAGGGGTGGAGGTCAGAGAAAAGTCAATGTTCTGTGGAGAACAGACTGAACCCCCAAATTTCTGATTCATTCCAGAAAGCTGAGTTAATGTCTTAGTCAGCTTGGACTGCTCTACCAAAGGGCCACAAAACTGGTGGCTTATGAACAACACAAATTTATTTCTCACCATTTGGGAACCCAGGCAATACAAGATCAAAGTGACGGCAGATTTGGTGTCTAGTAAGGGTCCGCTTCCTGGTTCCTAGATGGCCATCATCTTACTATGTCCTTACGTGGTAGAAGGGACAAGGGAGCTCTCAAGTCTTTTCTACAAGGGCACTAATCCCATTCATGAGAGCTCCATGCATAGGACCTAGCCCCTGCCTAAATGCTCCAGCACCTACAATCATCACATTGGGGGTTAGGATTTCAACATATGAATTTTAGGCAGACGCAAACATTCAGTCTACAGCTGCTGCTAACTGAGACAAGAATATATAGCAAATTTGAAGAAATATGGCATTTTCTACGACCCCCAACCATGTAGGTAATCATCTCATTTTCAGTTGCCCCACCCAGGGCAAACGTGAACACTCCACTGTGTGTATGAGGGCAAGCATGTTCTGCCATTGCTCTCCTCAGGAGAACTTGCCCCCTTGTTTTATCCATTTCTACATTGATCAGTGTGTTAATTTTTTATTGTTGCTCTAGCAAATTATCACAAACTTAGTGTCTTAAAACCAAACAAATTTAGTATCATATAGTTTTTGGAGGCCGGGAGTCTGAAATGGGTCTTACAGGGCTGAACTTAAGGTATCAGCCGAGTTGCTTCCCTTTCCGGAGAATCTATTTTCTTGTCTTTTCCAGCTTCTGGGGCTGTCTGCATTCTTGGGCTCATGGCTCCTTCCACCTCCAGGGCTGGCAATGGCAGGTTAAGTCTCTGTTCCATCACATCACTCTGGTACTGACTCTTCCGCCTCCTTCTTCCACATTTAAAGGATCCTTGTGATTATACTGGACCTCAGTTTATTAACAACCTCATTTTCCCTTTGCCATTTAATATAACATGTTCACAGGTTTGGGGAATTAGAATGTGGACATCTTTGGGGGACTATTAATCTGCCTACCACAGCCTTCACACTGTTATAACCATATTCTTAATAATCAGGATGCAGAAGAGAGAATATTTCTGAGTGTCCCAGGCCATAGGATGTAGATAGCTATTCATAAGGGATGGGTCAGATATAAAGCTAAGTCTCAGAGCTCAAGTCTTAGAACATAGCAAGCACCTTGCTACCTATTGTCAATTAATAGTCTTATTAGAATGCTACACAGAGGACACATGTGACTCAGATTCTACATAGCTTCCTAGAAAAAGTTCCAGATGCTGAACAGCCCATCAGTCTTAAGATCTTTCCATTTCAAATGGTCATTTTATTCTCTCTCTCCCCATTTTTGCTCCAGTTTATCTTGTATCTGACACCAAGCTGGGAAAACTCTGGAAGTCTGAATTAAAATTTGTTTTCCCTACTGACATTAGCAACTTTTGAAATGGTTATGTAGGTCAAAACCCTTGGAATTATTCTTTATCCTTCTTTTCCCACCACCCACATGCAACCCTCTGGTAATTCTTTTTGCACCTACTTTTAAAATATAGACCAAATCTAAGGACTTATCACCTCCAATACTTCCAGCCTCCTTCAAGCTCCACCATCTTTTGCCAGGTCTATTGCAAGAGCCTACTGGCTTTTCTGTGAAGGGTCAGAGTGTGCCACCACAAACTATGCCACTTTGGCATAAGGATTAATTTGAGCTGTTAACTTGAAGGCAGTTAAGAAGCAGATAGAAGAAAACGCCTGGCCTTCTTTCCCTCTACCAGGAAGAGCAGGATGATTCTTGGGGAATGTATGTGCCAGACCAAGGATTGAACCCGCAACTTTTTGGTTATGGGATGATGCTCCAACCAAATAAGCCACACTGGCCAGGGCTTGAAGGATGATTCTTAATCACTGAAAACAACTCCATACCCTCATCAGCCCAAAGAGGAATCAGCATAACTAACCTTGCTGAAACAATCCTTATATTTTATCAGTTTCCCCCATATATTTATTGCTCCACAGTTTGCCATGTCTAGAAGTTCAATGTCCCTTTCTTTTGTCTTGTCACTGCTCTATAAATTTATTGTTCTTTTGTTAAGGTGCTATAAAAGCCCAAGCTCTAACCACCTCTTTGAGTTACTCATCACTGAGCACTCCTGTGTGTACTGACAATGCACATGATAAGCTTCTATTTGGTTTTCTCCTACTAATATGTCTTTTGTCAGTCTAATTTACAGAGTCCCAGCCAAAAAATCTAATTTTGCCTCCCCTATATCTGCTTCCTGTCTTACCTCTGGGATGACAGTAACCCTAAAGCCAAAGTGATATTTTTAAATGAAAAAGCAGATAATGTCACTCTTCTTTCCAAAAGACTTCTTCAGTGGTCTTCCATCACACTTGAAAGAAAAACCACCATTTTGCCACGGCTTACAAGGCCTTTTGCAGTCTGGTCTGGACAACCTCTGAATCCCATCTCCAAACAGTCTCTCCTCCTCGTTCCTGGTTTCGGGCATTTCACACGCACGTGTCCCCTGCCTGTGCAGCTCTTTCTCCAGGTGTTCCATGGCCTGCATGTTCATGTTATTCATGATGCCATTTAAATGCAGGGTTACAAGATAAAGCAGAAGATGCCCAGTTAAATCTGACTCTAAGATTAACAATGAATAATGTTTCCATATTAGTATGTCCCATAAATATACATACTGGGTGTTGTGTATTTATTATTTGCTAAATCTACCAAGACTTTTTAAATGACATGTATTCAATGAGGCATCTAAACATTGTCACCTACTTTACTTTCTGTCTTTTTAAACTGATTTTATTATAAATGTTGTCATTATTGTTATAGCACTTACATGGATTACTTATCAGTTTCTGTTTATTATCTACCTACCCAAGTAGAATTTAAACTTCATGAGGCAGGGACCGCATCCCAAGAACCAGAACTCCTAGTATGACTTAGCCAGATTTGTTAAAGAAAGAAATGAACAAATAGCTAAGTGTTTTTGATTTCTGTGCTCTGATTATATGGCAGCCTCCCTTCCCCTCTAAGCAGCATACAGCTGTCTGGGCTGGGATAGGAAAGGCACCAGAAATGAAATTATTACAGAAGGTAGTTAAAAAAAGAAAAAGCCCCAATTGATATTTCAAAATGTGTTCCCCTCACGTGTATTTATGCAGGCTAGCACAGTAGGAGCTCGGCTTTGTCAAACCCTCTGCCCTGGGATCACACTGTGAATGATATTTCTCTTCGGCCTGGGGGAAAGGAGGGGCAGTGGGTCCAGGACCCCTGGGGTGGTCTATTTGCATTTAATTGTCTTGCCACTTAAGGAAGGGATGGGGGTCACTGTTAATTTAAATGCATACATTTAAATCAGGTCCTTCTTCCTGCCTCGCTGATAATTACCATATTTGACAGTTGCTCATCCTCAGCAAGGCCTGAGACTTGTGAATAATTTAGGAATGCTAGGTTTTTCTCTAATCAAGACAACAGAATAAAAGAGAGATCTGGATTCATAGTATCAGTGACTTCTTGCAGAAAATGACAGCATTAAAATAAGGGAAGCAATAGACACATTTAGAAGAAGCACCATCCCACAGCATTCTGCAGTGTGTTCATTACACAGACACGCTCCCTTTTTCCTATTCATATCACGATAGCCACAAATACCGACAAAATATAATTGATGACAATGAAGAGGAAACTCACCAGTCCTATGTCCTGAATCGCATGGAAGAGTTTCTACACGAATAGGCTGATCCTGGTCTCCCAAAAACTGTGTGCCAAAGTGTTTGGTTTGAAAAATATGGTCACTGGTTTTTGTTCAATCATCAAAATTGAATCAAGTGCTACAATGTGCTAAATGTTGGGCTAGGCACAAGAATAAAATGATCAAAAAATACACACCCAGAGCATACAACATTTATTGCTACAAACAGATATCAAGCAAACTATGCCTTCTTATGTGTGTGTATAATAAGCAGTAGATGACTAGATGTGTCCAGAAAGTATCCAGCCATGTAGGATGAAAAATAGAGACATTTCTTGAAGAAGATACAAAATACAAGAAACGTTGTACATAGGACAATGACACCTTAGTCTCCTTCAAAGTTATGACCTTCTTGAATAAATCTGGTTCTTTGGTAGCAGTTTGAATCAAGTCATTAGCAACTGCAGCACGATGTTCTTTCCGCCGTGGCAGCTGAAGCCACGGAACAAATTTTGCCACAACATGTTCCTGAGTCAAAGATGCCGAGATCCTGAGCCAAAGCCATGGACCAGTAGTTTTTGGAATCCCTAGATTAGCTTCTAGTTCTCACACTGTCAGTAGCTGATCGTTGATTGCAGCCCCTACACGTTCAACATTCTCAAGTGTTCTGCTTGTTGCAGGCCTTCCATAACATGGATCACTTTCAACAGATTCTCAAACATCTTTGAAACATTTGTAACACATTTTTATTTGTGCTTCACTCATTGCATCATCCTCGAATGCCTTCTGAATCATTTGAATAGTTTCCATGGAGGAATGTTCAGGCTTAACACAAAATTTGAGGCAGATTCATTGCTTTGCTCACTCAGTCATTTTGAATGCGACGGCCACACAGTACACATGCTCACTCATGGATCTACTGAAGTCATCCTTGTTCATGCATGCACATTTCAGTCCACTCTCCTGGTTGCCAGGTTACATCGATATTATGCAAACTGTTCTTGTTATATTAACAATGGCTGGACTTTTTCCAGAAAGACCTCATATTCATATATATATAATCCCTTATAATAAGTGCAATGAAGGAAAACTTAAAAATGAGATGAGAGCTTAGTATAGGAAAAACTGGTTTGGATCAATGGGAGAAGATAGAGTTAGTGTCAGGGAAGGTTTCTTTGAAGAAATAACATTAAATAAAAGAGATTCAAAGAATAAGTGAAAATTTGTTGGGGCAGAAAATAAGTGAAAGCCTTCAAACTAACTGACATGAAT
This sequence comes from Macrotus californicus, assembly GCA_007922815.1. NCBI lineage: Eukaryota > Metazoa > Chordata > Mammalia > Chiroptera > Phyllostomidae > Macrotus > Macrotus californicus. Next base: position 17,448 of record VMDR010011386.1, on the reverse strand, counting down.
ACTCAGCAGCAGGCACAATATATTACAGCATTTGAAAAACTGAATGGAAACCAATTCAACAGGAGCTTAATGAGCCAGGGCCAGGGTGGCAGAGGAGCAGCTGGAGAGTAAGATAGGTCAGATTGCAATGGAGCAGGTGGGCTTGCTGGACTCCAGGAACAGGATTTCATTCTCAGTGCAAAGGGAAGCTACTTTCCTACTCTTTGTGACAGGACCGATGGAACTGGAGAGCATCATGCTAAGTGAAATAAGCCAGGCAGAGAGGGACAAATACCATATGATCTCACCTTTAAGTGGAACCTAATCAACAAAACAAACAAACAGGCAAATATAACCAGAGACATTGAAATTAAGAACAATCTAACAGTAACCAGAGGGGAGGTGGGAGAGGATAATGGAGGGAAGGGTAACTATAAAGGACACATGGATAAAACCAAGGGTGGGGTGGAAGCAAGGGAGGGAGGTGGGTTTGGCTGGGGTGGGGGAGGGAAGTGGTGGGAGGGAAATGCAGACACCTGTAATTGAACAACAATAAAATATTTTTTTTTTTAAAAATGGGGAAAGCTACTTTAGTCTTAAGCAGATGAGTGATAGGATTAGATTGCATTTCAAAAAGTCTTCTCTGGCTCTTGAAAGAAGGAGCTTTTGGAGCAGCCTCCTGGAGCAGGCTTTCCATAGTTGAATGAGGATAAAAAGATCCGTTGGGAAGTTAGGAAAGGAATATTAGAATACTAATATTTCTCATTTAAAATTGATATTTCTATATATGTTTTATAATGCATAGGAACACTAGTGCAGTACTACAATTATATTATTTGTAAGTAAAAAAACATATATTAGAGTTGTGTGCTTACTGATAAAATGAGTGCAGGATCAACAACAACAACAAAAATCTGGTAACCAGTGGCTTAGGTATCTTAGAAGTCCATAGAAAACATGAGAGACGGATGGACTTGAGATAGTACCTGTAGGAAAGAGGAAAAAATCTTCTACCCTCTTAGGTTCTGCACTGGGGTCTACAAATTAGACTGATGAAAGATTAATAGGAAAAGGGGCATACAGATTTTATCTGATGTTAATAGTTTAATTTTTACGTGCATAGAGGCCTTCAGAGGAAAGAAGTAAAAATGGAAAGCATCGGCTCAGGAGTTTGGATATCATTTTAACAAAAGACAATGAATTTGTGGAGAAGCGACAAGACAAAGGAAAAGGGGTTGGGGGTTCTAGGAGCAATAATTGGGGGACAGTAAATACATGGGGTAAACTGACAGAAGATAAAGGTTATTTTAGTAAACTGTGTTTCGTCAGACCTATCTGGTGCGCACTTTTTATCTGTGGTGATAAGGGTTGTTTTCCTTCCTGCAGAAGAGGGGTAGGGACACTGATGACTTGTTTGTAAGCAGGCAGGGGTATGGCAAAGACCTCTTTTTGCATTTGTTGCTAATTACCTTTAGTTCAAAATAATCTTTATGCTAAAGGGGTATATTCGGGGGTGGCATATTTTGATCCCCTTTCATCCCCATACCAAGTGTCTCCCTGGAGATGCTACATAGAGTTATCCACATCACTGTGAAGAAACTCAGTGATAAACCAGCACTCACAGTCAGATTGTCCTTCCAGCACTTTGGATCTTGGGGTTGAGGCAAGAGACAGTCAAGAGGGAAGAAACTCCAGAGGTGCCCCAGGATTAAGACAAAAGACATCAACACAGGACAGAAACCCTGTTCTAAGACCAGTTGTCCGTGCTTTCCGGAAAAGTGCTGAATTATGGTGAATCATGGCTGTACCTGCACAGAAGATGCTCCATGACCCCTGCTTCATTATAATAGCATTATAATAAATTAGTATTGTGGGACCCCCTTCTCCGGTGACCAATCAAGGAAAATCATGGAGACCACATGTACAGTAGCTTAAAAGTAATATAACTACTTGTACATGCCCAATAAAATCCTGCCAAAACTAGCCAGGAAATACCTGCCATATAAGAATAAAATCCCTCCAGCCACTGAGGATCAAACTCTGCTTGGAGTTGACCAGCTCCCATGTTCTGTGGAGTGAACTATTGCTTAATAAATCTGTTTTCTCTCTTTGTGCTATAAACCCTCTGTCTGTTCGGTTCAATTCATTGTGATCACTAAGAATCCGGTTACCTGTGCCCACCTATGACAGGGTGATACAGTGGATCCCATTTGCTTTCTCTGTCCTTCACATTTCAGCATGTTTGGCGTCTGTCTTCAGATATGGCTCACCCTGCGATTCTTCTCCAGGGAAGGACTGTTTATCCATTTTAGGTGCTCCCATGGCCCCCTCGTGTGAATTCTGCATACTTCACATTTTGAGTTCCACTATCCCAAATATACGCTGTACATCTGATGAAAATTCATCCAGTCATTTTCTTAAGTTGTGATAATGGTCAAATGAAATCTGACATGCTACTGTCCATCTCTCTCCCAGCTCCTGATTCATAAACAAGCCCTGTGCAGAATAATGGCCTGACAAGACTTTCAGCTTTCAGGACTCATTCTGTATTCTTTACTGTGGGGCCATCACCAGAGCCCAAGGCTGGGGTGGTCTCCACCACCATCTCCTCTGAGCTGAGATCAGCACCCAAGAACCAGAAAATTTAAAAAAAAAATTCATGATTTGCTTCTGCAATTGGGAAATTTGCTGGGGCTGTGATGTGACTGAATATGACTGAGAGATTTCACTTCTTTAACCTCAATCTGCATAACAAAGCAGATGATGGCTGCTCAGCATAAAGGGAAGATGTTCACAGTACCACCCGCACTCGGAATGCTCAACAAAACAGAGGCAGGCACAGCTCCAAATGTTAGGACTCAGGATGAAGGAGGATTCTGCCCTCCCTTGACTCCTCCCACTGTGTGGAGGGCAGCCAGCCAGGGACACAGGTGTGCAACTCATTAAAAACAGAATTAAACCCAACGGGATAGGTAACAGGCACATGAAGAATGCTCTTCGAACTACAGGCACTCTCTTCCTGCTCTGACCTTGGGAAGGGAGTCAGAAGTAAAATGCGGCCTCCTTTATTTACCTGTTTTCCACTCTGCTATCAGCCCCACAAAAAAAGCCACAAAACTGTTTTATCTCTAGCTCTGAGATATAGTTGTTTTTAATAATATATGAAAGGAAATATCTACTGAGCGTATATAGTATATCAAAAACGTTCCTAAGAGCTCAGCAAGCTAATGAAAATAACAGAAAGCCAGCATTCCAAGGGAATCTCAAAATATGTGAACACAACTAAGACATGATTTCTCTCTTAATAGTTGTTTCCAGATAATAAAGCCATAGTGAGGTTCAGATGGTCAGTTTTATCACTTCCACCCACCCCAGTCGCACAGAACATGAGTTTCAAATCACGGCCATAGCAAAATCAGAAGTCACTTCATGCCATAGACCCCAGGGGTTGCTGTCAACAGAAACCAGAAACAAATCCTTGATCCCTATGTTCTATTCTTGCAGCCTTGTTCTCAAAAAGAAGGTGGGCACAAAGAATTTTATTCTAGAATGGTGAACAAAACATGGGCTAGACAGAGGCTGGGTTGGGAGTTTCTGAGTGGAAATTACTTGAGGAATGAGAGTTTGGTAACTCGTTTTCATTTATTCTAAAACATTGAACACAGCAAGAAAAATATCATGTCTGGTTTATTTTCCTGAAAGCTCTTAGAAAAATGTTTTAATTTCTATGAGCTCCTTGGGATTCTGCCTCTAACAAGTATAACTGACATCAACTAATAAATGAATCTTGACTTGGTAAGGACAGACTTTATTTGAGAGGATTATCACAAGAGGTGAGTGTAGGGAGCTATGGCAACAGGCCCAGGGCTGTGGTGATCAGAAGAGCCTTTGACTATAAGATCTGCAAGCACCTTCAGAGTTAAGTTTTATAGAGCAGAGTAAACAACACTGCAAAGAACTGGGCATGGGGAAGTGGGATGACCAGTTGGTCGAAGGGGACCTTAGGTGAGACCATGTTTTATCGTTAAGTCCAGCCTATTCTCAGGAGGGGCTGTGTCTCAGTTCACTCAAGCTGCAATAACAAATACCATAGACTGGTTGCCTTATACCCAGCAGAAATTCGTTTCTCACAGTTCTGGAGGCTGAAAACCTGAGATCAGAGTGCCAGCATGGTCAGAATCTGGTAGGAGTCCTGCTGTGGTTTGGAGAGTGCTGACTTTAATCCTCACCTGGGAGAGAGCAGAGGCAGGACTCCCATAAAGGCATAATCCCATTCATAAAGTCTTCACCCTCCTGACCTCTTTGAATCCTAATTACCTCCTCCTAATGCCATCTCATTAGGGGTAGGGTCTCAACATAGGAATCTGGGGTGAGGGGGGCACACAGTCAGTCCATAACAGGCTGTAAAGGAGGGGTATGTGCAGGCTCAGGCTGCAAGGTAGGCTGCCAGGCAGGCTGCAGTTCAATGATCCGAGGGAAGGAGGGAATCTTAACCAAAGTTTGGTTAATAAGCATTTTGTCTTGATTGATGAGTTGGGGCACAACAGCTCAACTAAACATTTATAGAATGAAGGATGGGAATTTGGAAGGCCTGTGTCTGACTTTGTCATGTGGCAGTATCCGTGAGTCATATCTAAGTCAAATGAAGAAGAGTGGTTCTTTGTACTAAATCATTTCTGGAAACACAAAAGGCAGGGGGATTTCTTAATGTTTGTTCTGTTCTGAGAGCACAGAGCTCAGATGAAACGTAGCATTGTCAGTCAGGATAATTACAGAGGTAACAAGGTTGTTTGTTTAAAACCAGATTGCCTCAGAAATATCCTGTTTGAACGGAGTCTCTTTTAGTGTTCCGGCATGCGATTTGGGCTCTTAAGTAATTGGGCATTGCTTTTTCCATAGAAATCCACAACACAAGCACCCTTCCAGGGTGCCATTAAAATACTGCATTAACCTGACAAAGCTTTCAGTATAAATATATGATAGTGTAAAAAGTAATTTTCATCACGAGGAACCCTCTCGTTTATGACCAGTTCGGTACAGAAGTGCCTACAATATGCATCTTGCTTGTTACCTACATTTTTATGCAGAAAAATTCTACCACCACTCAATTCCCCAAACCCAACTTTTCAATACAATCTAGCTTAAATAGCTAGTGCAAGTATTCCTACAAGAAACTCATAATTTATACACAAAAGAAACTTTGTCAGGAAAACTATCACTTTTTTTCTCCTGTTGCCATATTTTTATCTGAGTTGGTTCTGCATGAGTTGTACCAAAAGATATTTCTTAGCTGCTGGATAAAAATACTCAGCTGCCTTTAGAAAATTCCTGGTAGAGAATATTGTACACAGAGGGGCATAGAGAACAACATAAGAAATTAAGATGATAAAAAATTAATTACAACTTAATCCATAAAATGCTTTACAACCTATACACACAATGTACTGAGCCAACATAGTAAGCAGCATACATTTAGATAATCCATTTTTAAATATTACTTCTAAATTGTAATTGCCCTCAATTATAGAACAAGAATAAAGCATCATTTAGCATGTAACAGTGGAAGGGTGAGCTGGCTGAGTTACAAGTTATAAAAGTAAACCCTTTGGAAGGGCTCCCCTGCTTCTCCACCTTCCCCCTAATTACATTTCTCTTTCTGTTCTCTCCACCCACCACCCAGAATTATTTCAAAGAAACTAAAGCTCCTATTTATCGAGTTGCCAGAGCATTAATCATGTCTAATGGTTTTAACACAAAAGCAGCCAACCCTTAAATGTGTTACTTAAAGGCTGTTAGTGACTTGCGTCCTTTTGTCCACTTGGTCTTCTCCTATTCCTGAATTCTTCTGTGATTTCAGTAAGCCTCCCTCCCCTAGTAAAATCAGCACCTCTCTTTTCAGTGAACCTGTGTTGGGTTGGGGTAAGGGGAGTGATTTGGAGAAGAAACAGCAGCAGTGGAGAGACTATCAGCTTCAGAAAGGCTCCTTATTAGTCTCTGTGTCTTCTATTCCACCGTCGCCACCATAGGGAAGGCAAAATTTTCCCTCTACGCTCTTAAAGTTTTCAGGCAGGGCCTGAAAATGAAACTGACATAAGACAGATTAACAGGAGAAAACCAGACAGATTTGTATAAATTTAACGTGATACAGGAGCCCTCATAAAGAAATGAAGAGCCTAAGAAGTGGCCAAAACTAAATGTTTTTATACTGGAATGAACAAAGAGAGGCAATTGTGGAAAAGGAACTAAAATGTTCCCAAGGGACTACGGGAAGGTAAGAGTTATTTTAACGAGGTGTGTTGGTACCGAATTCTCTAGGCTTTGACTTCCCATTGAAGAATGTTTCTTTTCTCCTGATACAGGGAGAACATCTTCCACATGGGAGTTTCAACTTCCTGTTTTCTGGGAGAGAAGGAAAGATCAGAAGGCCCTTCTTGCACCTGCTGTTTTTCAAGTGCTTTTAGCTCAAAATAATCCCTATGCCAAAGTAGTGTATTTTAGAGTGGCATATTCTCATACCTTTCACCATGTTACTTCATCAACACTGATGAAGTGAATGGCGGGGGAAGGAAGGAGAGAGGAAGTCAGGCAGGCAGGCAGCTGATGTTTCTCCTCATTAAGAGGATGGAGAGCTCCCACCTTCTTAGTGAGAATTTACCAAAAAGTAGAGAAACAAAGACACAGCATGGAAGGGAAGCTCACACACCTTCCCTATTTTTGTCATGTTCTATATATGTTTGCCCTTTCAAGAAGAAGCCAAAGGTAGATATGAGATGGTTGGATCTAGGACACAAATAAAAGCTAGCTCTGGAAGCTTCTGCTGTCACATTGGACTAAGAATCCATTGCTCTCTCTTAAGTAAGTTCAGGGTCCATTAGAGCATGGACGCAGTAAGGGCCTCAGGACTCCAGTCTCTGGACTTGAGTATTGTTGTACATTATCTCTGGTTAAGTAACACAGATGTACATGGAGTTGGGGTGCAGCATTGCTAGCTACCAACACTGGAAACCACCTGCAAGTCACTGGTTTTACTTCCCATTCTACATAATTTTCTGAAAAGGTATGGGGTAATCAGTAATTACTTAGAATACAATGGCCAGAGCTCATTGTTTCTCTTCCAACTGTGTCAGAAAAAAACAACAACAAAGGAAATGAGCCTGTAAATGGGCTGTATGTAGCAAGAGGCATAAAGAAACACTCAGTACTCTCCTTAGGAGATATTGTTCTCCAAACACTTGCCCGTCTACTAATGCATTCCCACTGAATAACCTTGGGGATTGGTCCGGCCACTTTGTCAATCCTTCAGTCTGTTAGGAAGGAAACAAAGACAGCGAGGGTGATGTGTCCCAGATTTGTCACCATGAGTCAGCGAATGAGTGAGCTGTGCCTGTCAGACCAACCTGACCTCAACTTCAATAGAAAAGTGGCATCACAGAAGCCAAGTGTGGCACAACGTTCTCCACCATTTAGCCTGAAACAGCAGGGTATCATTACTGTAATTAGTAATCCATGTATTAGTAATTCATGAATTTTGGAGGCTAAAGCACCCATCCCACGGCTTCAGAAACAGTTAACAAATCCTAAGGCTCCTCTAATTTTCTTGTCATAAGGATAAATTATTCATAAGAAAATGTGAAATGCAAACTCTGACTTAGGAATAAACATGTACATACAGATTTGCCTATATGACTCTAAGTGTTTGTATATGTACAAACACATGTGCACAAACACACAACCACAAGTTATGACATGCCGACCTAGCAACCGAAGCTACAACATCAAAGATGTGGATACAAGAAACTACATCATTCCAACGTAGACCTGTGTAAAAATCTTTCTAGCTCTAATTATACCTGAGCTCAGTAAAGCATTAATTTCTCTTGATAACATTCTGTGGCTTCAACCTTTAAATTATTTAAGAAATGTGTTCCTGTCATAAGCATTAATTTCTTCTTAACATCTGTACTTTCCTAATGGAAGATATTTTTATACCTATCCAGACTGCACACAGTCCCTGAAATTTCAAGAACTCAACCCTGCAAATTAAAAGGATGATGGTTGGGTAGTAATAAGAGGAGTATGATGTGAAATGGATGTGCTATAAAAGAAAGGGAAGAATCTATTCTTTTTTTTTTTTTTGCAAAATTTCAGCCACCTGCACCTGCAATGGCTCTTCCTGAATGCCATTCTAAAATCTTAAAATTGTTGTTCTAAAGAGAACCAGGAGATAGGCATATCTACATACACCAAGAAAAACAGATTTCAAACATTTCCATGAAAATATGGAGGTAATCCCACAATGAGAAAAGCACACTCAATTTTTTAAAAATCTGACTACACAATCACAAATGATTTCAATGCTAAAACAAAGAAAGAAGCTTCTAAAGAAATGTGTTTTGTTAATGAAAAGTCCTGAATTCTTGAATTGTGCAGTCCAATATGGTAGCTATCAGCCACATGTAGCTATTTAAAGTTATGTTAAAATTATTTAATTTAAAATTTAGTCCCTTGGTTGTACTAGCCACATCTCACATGCTCAATAGCTGTATGTGACAAGTGGCAACTGTTTTGGAGATACCTCACTTCTAACACTACTATTCTAGAACATAAGGATTTTTTTAGAACTATTTAGAAATCCAGATGGATCATGTATGTTTAAATAAATCAATTTCTAAACCACAGTGAGCTGAACTGTGGGACTAAAGGAAGCCTGAGTTACAATCATGAAGTCAGTGTTTTTGAGACATTCATTATAAGGCAAAAAGTACCAAGTAAAAATAAAAATTCAAAATGAAAAAAATTCTAAAAATTACAGACTAATAAAATCTGTACTAATTTGCAACCATACTAATGACCAAAAAGAATGTTGGTGTACACAGGAAGAAGAATGTGATGATTCCTAGGAACCAGCATGAGTTCAAAACAAAGCACATTTCCTTCTCTTTTTGGTAAGGAAATTTGGTTAAGACGATGCAGGAGTCACACTACGTTCAGACTTCAGCAAAGCTGTGACAAAGTTTTAGGATATCCTTGTGTACAGAATGAAGAAATGTTTGCTGACTAATAATACTGTTAAGAGTTTTCAGAAAGGATAGGACGTTGGAACCTAAATATATTGGTTAAAATATCTGTATCTGTCTGAGGAGGTCCCAAATGGCAGACCGAAGGGTCCAGTTCTTGGTTCTATCTTATTCAATAACTTTACCTAAAGCTTAGGTTAAGACATAAATGTCATATTTATCAAATGAAAGATGACAGAAATTTTAACTGGAGGACAGAATCAAGCCATGGAGATGCTTCGGGGAATGAAAAAGGAGAGACAGAGAGACAAAAAGTGACATGATGAAATTTAGCAGGAATGAAAGCCTAGTCCTCTATTTAGTATCTTCAGATATTTCATCAGGTTGTACCACTACTTAAAGTGGGGTTCAGGAGGTCAAGTCCAGAAGGCTCTCGTTGACCTTGTGTTATCTAGTCACCTTAGTCACATAGTCACCTATGCCAGGAAATTCAGCTTTGTTCTATTCATCAAATGGTAATTTGAGGCTGCCTTGAGAGAACTACACCGGCATAATCAAGAGATGTCACAGTTACTCCAAATTCTCTAGAGCTCAGGCAGAGGGAAAGCCAGTTTGACAGCCCAGCCAGGAGGGAGAGAGAGGCAGCACCGTGGGTGGAAGGAAGTCTGGGCAAGCCCTCCCCAAAGGCTTGTGTTCTGTACTAAGTTTCGTGTGGTCCCATCTCCACATTAAAACTGACCCTTGAATAAGAGGGGTTGGGGGTGCCAACCCCATGCACAGTCAAAAATTGATTTATAACTTTTGACTCCCAGAAAACTTAACTACTAATAGCGTATTGTTGACAAAAAGCCTTACCAATAACATGAATAATCGATAAATACACATTTAGTATGTTATCTATATTATATACTGTATTCTTATCAGAAGACAAGCTGGAGAAAATATTAAGAAAATCATGAAGAAGAGAAAATACATTTACAGTATTTATTGAAAAAATTCTGCATATAAGTGGACCTGTGCAGTTCAAACCCATGTTGTTCAAGGGTCAACTGTACTTCTTCTAAAACAATTTCATTACAGTCTTGACTACCACAGTATCAACATATTTCCCTTTAAAATCATTGGAAAGACACTCCTTTTGAATGCAGTCTTTTTTCCCCCTTTGTCTTTTGGAAGTTATGCTTAAAGGAAAGATTGATGACCTAGGGTGGAGGTTGAAAAAGGTGACTAGAAGAAAAAAGATTCCAAAAAAAAAATTCCTAAACTCATTCAGCATAGGACAAAGAGGAGGAAAGAAAATAGAAATATACACAAATTAATATGCTAATTGGTATGATATAAATTCCAAATGCAAGAAACCAATATAGTGCTTTGAAATTGTCATTTAAGGAATGGAGATTTTTATTTAGCCTCTAGAAAAAAAGACTGACAGAGGACATGACAGGAGCTTCAGCTATTTGGAGGGCAATTATAAGAAAGATAAATTGAATCTATTCTGTGTTACTCCAGAGGATAGAATGAGGGCCACTGGGTAAAAGTTATAGGACGCATATTTCAACTCAATAGAAAAGAAGGATTTCCAAATAATTAGCTCTGTCCTAAAGTGAAATGAGATCCCTCAATAGAGCAATCATCATTCTCAGTGGGATGTTCAACAGAAGCCATATGTCAGTGGCACTTGGGGAAGACTCCTGCAGGAGAATGGGCAGGAGATTGAATCAAATGACCTCTAAGAACCTTCCTACTTCTGAAAGTTTATGACTTTGTTTCCTACTTCCTCTCACCAGCACTGATCTTACCAGGTGGATAACTAGGCAGTGGCCAGTCTACTCACTATAGTGTCATAAATCAGACTTTCGACTGTTCTCTGCCCCCTCACTTTCTCCAGGCAAGATAATGTAGCTGGCTTCTCAAAGCTTGCAATGTGTGGGAGTTCATGATATATTAAACCATATCTGCGCCTCAGATTTATTTGGCTTTTATGTAAACAACTTAATTTGTCTCACTTCCCCTTCTCTATTGGATGCAACACATAGCATTTGTTTAACCCTTTTCTAAACACTAAATATACAGTTGAAAGCCCAAGGAAAGCTTATAGTACAAAATATAATTCAGACTAAGGTACAAGTGGCAATTTATTACTTTGTTTAACTCTTTGAATCAAATACACATTTGTAAAGTAATTGCTTGGAATGTAGGTCCAATTACTTATGAAATATTTTTATGTTCTTAAAAATGGCACCTAATTAAGGATTTAGCTGAGGGACCAGGGTTTTTAACATAGTGCTTTGAGGTTCCATTCTATTACAAGTAATCTTTAATACCTACCATTTATGAGGCTTATTGCTGAGCACTTTAGAAAACACAAAGATAAATAAGATAAAGACCCTGCCATTATGAAGCGTAAGGTCTAACAGTACACAAATAATTGAAGCAGGACAGAATGTGAGTGCCGCTGTAGAGTTACATGTCCTTTGAAGAGAAAGTTCATAACCAGCCAGAAAAAAATCAGAGCAGACTTTAGTCAAGAGAAGGGCAAAAAGTCATACCGTGAAGGGACATTAATCCTGAAATAATCTGTTTGTTCTGCACTCTGGATGCAGAGAAGTCAATGAGGGTAATTCTGTAGAAGAGTCTCATAAAAGGAATTATGTTTAGGAAAGATTAATCTAGCATCCAGGTATATACTATTTAGAGAGTGGGAGAAAGAAGATTGTTGGTCCTGGCTGAAGGGATGCAACCAGGACTAAAAACTACATGATGGAAGAAAGAGTGGGAAGGAATAGCTAAACTGAAGATTTTGTGTGGCTCAATTCTGAAATTGATAGGAAGTGAAGTCTATTAACTCAAATTTGAGAGGATGAATTGAGAGAATTTTCAAGCATAAAGAACTTGTTGAGTGGAGCAAACAAAGGACATAAAAGTGGACAAGGGGTACACAGCTGGTAAAGGAAATTTCAGAGAACAAAATCCAAAGTGAGTGTGAAACATGGCCAATCCAATATAGTGTTTCATCTTGGGAGCTTAGGTACAGATGGTGAACAGTGGAACTGAGGGGGTTAGAGTATTGACGGAAAGTTACATTCCCAAGTATGAAAACAGAGTATCAAGTTAACTCGTGGGAAACTGGAAGGAAACTGGAAGAAGCTACTTATGTGGAAAAGAAGACAGACATCCAATCATTAAGGATCTGGAGAGGACCTTGGAAACTAGATTTATTAATCATACCTATTTATTTTTCCCTATTTTCTGATGCTTTCACATGGAGGGGTGGGGGTGGCACTTACTAATCCTTGAGAGACTACCTCTCAGGGCTAGCCAATTTCTAGAGTTCATAAAGGACTCTCCTGCAAGTGCTTCTTTCATATGCAAACCAACCAATCTAAAAGCCATACTCCTAACTAACACCCTTAGCAGGTTCTTACACACCAGGTTATTATCCAACTGCCCTAATCATCCCAGAGCCATACCAGACCACTCAAGACAGCCTCCATACTCCAGAACCCGTGGAAATTATTCAGACCAGCCCATCTGAAACTGCTTACTCTGCTCACCCATTCCTTTCCATGAAATCCACAATTAAAAAACAAAAAACAAAAACAAATCTCTCACCCATGTTTTTCCCTGGCTCCCTCTGCCTCCTGACTAACCCAATGCTTCCCTGTGTGGCTCTACATGGTGTGGCAGGCCCCCTTCTCTTGGGAACTATGAGTTTCCAAAGGCAGTTGTCTCCTGATCTGATGGGCTTGCCATACTTAAATAAGAACTAAAAACCTACATTTTGAAACACTAGAGATGACTAAAATGGAAAAAGAGAGAAGTACAGTGGACAGTAAGAATGTCAAAAAAAAGAGCATAATTTTGAATGCAGTTATCAAAGTCAGAGATCACAGTTTGTCAGGAAAATCTTTATAAAATAAACTGTCACCTAAGAAGTACAAAGAATGTTGAACTGGATTTTTCCAGAAATATACCAAACCCTGACTTGGTCCCCAGTGTTCTGGGAAACACCAAGGGATTATTAAAAAAATAAGTTACCAGATATTTATCTGGTATGCATTTGCCATGTAGGATCAATCAGTAGTTTTAATTAAACCGCAGTAGAAGCTACAACAATATGTGTGCAGATTAAATAAGATTTAGTCTTGGAGAAGGTTACCAGTAATGTGAGAGGAAAAACTAGTTTCGGTTATTATGGCTAGAGGGGAGGGGTGTTGGCAGTAGGTTTATGAATGACATAAAAATGGGTAGAATAGAGAGGCAGATGCTGTTGCATTAGTAGGATGAGAATATGGAAAGAGATGAGGAAGGGCTGGTACCTGTGGTTCAACTATCAATAAGAGGAATTATAGAAGAAAGGGGTTCACAGTGCTACAGGGGGAATATGAAGTAAGCAGAGCTTCAACTCTAGAATTTATAGGATTCTTCAGTTAAAAAAAAAAGCCCAGTTTGAATCTCTGTGGCCCCAAAGAGTCCTCTCCAAATGACAGGCCAAGACCAAGGGAAGTACTTGCTAACACCTTTAATCCAAATAGTAGAACCTCAACACTACCCCTTTGTGAGTATAAATATAATGGGGGTAAAATCTGTGCTGAGTGGCGACCACGGTTAGGATCGGAGGAATTGAACTTGAAGAAAACAATAAAAGACATTACAAAGACACCAGATATTTATCTGGTATTTATTTACCATGTGGGGGCGATTTGATGTTTAAATTAAAGCTCAGTAGAAGCTTCAGCTATGATGCCATAGGGATGTACTTAGCTTTGAGGGTTTCTGTTTTTTAATCTCTGAAAAAGAAAAGCAAAATTTTCATGAAGAGGAGCACTCTTCCCATCTCAGCCTCTATTCTACCTCCAATATCTAACCTGCATTAAAAAATAAATGCAAGAATCAGAATATTTGGACAAAGGCTATAGGACAAAGCAAAACAAGGCAGATCAGGAGTGCCTCAGATCACGGCAGTGAGCAGGTTAAGGTATGAGGTAGGAAGCTCAGAGAAGCCTCATTGAGAAGGTGAGATCTGAACACATGCTTAAAGAACATTAGAGGATAAGCCAAGTGGCTATAAGAAAGAAGCACTTCCTAGGTGCCAGGTATTGTGCAAAATGCTTTATAGGCATAATCTCATTTTCCCCTCTATGAAATATTTACTCTTATTATCAACACTTGGCTGATGAGGAAATGGAGCAGAGAGAGGGTACCTCACTTTGCCAAACTCACGCAGCTAGAAAGGGCCAGAGTCTGTGTGAGGATTCAGGCAGTCTGACTGTTAAAGCCCATCCTCCTTTAAAACCTCCTTTACACCTCTTAAGCTCTTATAAATTTTACCATGCTCCACCCTGCTACATGGAAGCAAGAAACTCCAGAGAAGAAAATCTGGAGAGCTGGTTACAGAAATGTTACCACAGTGTTGGTGTACAAATTCTACCACCAGGAAGGAAAATAACTTACTAAGCACCAGAAAGAGAGCCCCATGGCCAGACGGTAACCTCAGTGCACAGTGACATCATCCCTGCAAATGTGGCCCACTAAGGGTCATGGAACCCAATAATCCTGTTAGGGGGCTTCTCCGTCCTAGGAGGAGGCAGAGAGGAGGTGAGTTTAAGTGATAACTTCTTAGTCTCTCAAGATTAGTCTCCCCATTTTCTCAATTCTCAGGTGCTGTTTATTCATTTATTCACTCATTGCACAATGGCTGACTGCCTCCCAGATTCACTCTATGGGTCTCTAAGTGAACTCTAGACACGGCATGGCTCCCGTGCTATTGTACTTCCAGGCAAGGAAGGAAGGGGAGTGTGGGGAAGCCATACATGATGTGGGAAAAGGAAATCAGTAGAGAAATTGCAAGCAATTTATTGATGGATATTTTGGGGGAAATATATGAAGGGACTGGAAAATAAATTCTATGTCTAAAAACTTCAAATTAAAAAACTATTCACCTTAGAAGAGAGAATTTATGGATTTATCACTTTCAGGACATTTGGAGGTAGAATCTGAATGCGGTCTGTAAATTAGTTTTCCTGCATAGCTGCCCCAAAGTCATCCTACCCTTCAGTGAAGATGTTGTATTATGATCGAAAGAATTGGGATGGAGACCTGACTCTCCACTCTATATCCAGCAGATTATTCACCAATTATCCATTGAGCCCAGTACAATCACAAGAACCCTTAAAATTGGAGCTTACTCCTAGCTGAAGACAAAAGAAATCAAAGAGATTCAAAACATGAGAAAGACCTGATGTGCTGGTTTTAATATAAAGAGGACAGTGTGATAAGAAGTGCAGGAATTTAGAGAGGTCTGGACCTACAACCAGGAAGGAATGAGGACCTCGGTCCTATGACCACAAGGAACTCAATTTGGCAGACAACCTGAAGGATCTTAAAAGCAGATTCATCCTTAGCGGCTTCAGAAAAGAAGGCAGCCCTGCCTATCTCTTGATTTCAGCCTTGTGAGACCCTAAGCAAAATCCCCCAGCCTGCTAGACTCAGCACGCTAGACCCAGACTACTGACATAAGTGATGTAAGTAGGTGTTGTTTTAAGCTGCTAACATGATAATTCACTACAGCAGCAAAGAAAAATGAATATGCAAGTCATTGTCAGGTTAGGGCAAATCTGTTGTATGTTGTCAGCATTCACAGAAGTTTTAGGCTTAAATCCCTGCTCAGTCAGTCACTCATAAGATGTGTGACTTTGGGCAAGTCACTTTACCTCTCAAACAGAAGTTTAGAATATTAAGCTCCCACTCATATATTCTGTCCCTTAAAGGAGACATGGTTTCCCTGGAAGAATTAAATTAGCTGAGATATAAGAAAATGACTTCTTTTAATTAAGTGAAGTTCATGATTCAGATTTGCTTAGTTTTTATCTAATGACCTCTTCCTGTTCTAGGATTTCATATTGCATTTAGTTTTCACATCTCCTTAAGCTCTTCTTGTCTGTGGCAGTTTCTCAGACTTCCCTTGTGTTTGAAGACTTGGACAGTTTTGAGGAGCACTAGTCAGGGGTTTTGTAGGTACCTCTTTATTGGAAGTTGGCAGATATTTTCTCGTGATCAGACTGGAGTAATGGGGTTTAGAAGGAAGATCACAGAGGTGAGGTGTCATTTTCATCATATCACAAAAAGGGTGCCTGCTATCAACATGATTTATGACTGTTGATGTTGACCTTGGTCCTTTAGCTGAAGTAGTGTTTATCAGGTTTCTCTACTAGGAGCTTACTTTTCTCCTTCCTTTCCATAAGGTGCTCTTTGGAAGGAAGCTACTGTGGTGCAGCTCACACTTTAGGAAAAGGGGGAAGTTATGTTCCACCTCCTTGAGGGCAGAGTATCTCCATAAATTATTTGAATTCTTCATAGGCAATTTCATAACCAACTTTTAATACACTAAGTTCACTTTTAGATCTCAAAGGCTTCCAAGTTCTAATTTTATAATATCATCTTCCTCCCTCTGAATACAAAACAGAAGTCTGATTAGGGAAAGCAGAATTATTATCTAAAGGACGATGTATAGTCTCTCTCAGCAGTGGGACAGAGGTTGTGCAGACAGTCATTTTCAGATGACATCTGTTCCAGTCATCATTTTTTCCCCAACAAGTGTAAATCTGATTCAGTTCAAAGTTTTGAGAGAAGGTCACACAACTGTCTGTCACCTCTCAATAAACCTGTTTCTCAAGTCCGTATGTCAGAGACACCAGATCACTGTCTTCAGCTTTGAAAACCAGTGTTCTCAAGGGTGCTTCAACACCATGCACTTTTGACGTAAGCCACAGGATAAAGAACATCTACAGCAATTAATTCTCTCCCTGTATTAGTCTAGAAGGCAGCAGCAATCTTTGGCACAACTGTAATAAGCAAGAAGAAAGAATAAAATTAAAGTTAGAGTTGGCCGAACAAGACCTTCTTCCTGGCTTCAAAGTATTAAATGGCAAGTCCAAGCCACCAAGAGCAAAGTTTAGGAATCCCACCAGAAAGGCTGCCTCCACCATGTTTCCACCTCTGTCTGGAAGCAGGAGAGTCAGAAATACTGGAAGGCTCTTTCTACCTATAAAATTGTTGTAGCCCCAAATTTTACATTGTTGAGTTTGGCCAGCTTCAGCAGGCTCTTCAAGGAACATCTGTGTCTCAAAGGCTCAGCTGAGCAGACCCCAAACCTCACACCAGAGCCGTCATTATCCACTGGGATACAGACCAATATCAAGTGTTGACAGCCCCCCAGATTTTCCCACCACAAAGGAGAGATGAAATTAAGCTATGGGCAGAGGACAGGAAAGGAGAGGTGCCAAATAATTTTTATGACACATGTAATATAAACCATCAAAAAGTTCAGGTATAGAAAATTTACATCAAGAGCTTGTTCTGGGAGTGAAAATTTATTCTTGGAAGGAGAAAGAGAAGAAAGAAGAAGACCTTAAAACTCTATGGAACTGACATGACCCAGTTTTTCC
Organism: Macrotus californicus; assembly: GCA_007922815.1. Lineage (NCBI taxonomy): Eukaryota > Metazoa > Chordata > Mammalia > Chiroptera > Phyllostomidae > Macrotus > Macrotus californicus. The sequence continues at coordinate 5 of VMDR010011386.1, read as the reverse complement.
CAGAA